>OMLF01013712.1:3836-14624 GCA_900302615.1 Holocentrus rufus | reverse complement strand
CACAGCTTTGAATTAAATCATTTGCAGTGAAAATCTCTAATAGGAAATAATGGGGCCTTCATTGTTTTATTGACTACCTTCATTATTTTGAATTATTATACTACCTTCCAATTATACTACTTTCATTATTTGGAATAAAATTTAGCTCACCTTGGCGGGCACCAGTTTTCCATTTCATTACACTTGTTTATGGTAGTTTGTCTGCAACAGTTCATTGCTCCATATTTGGAGTTCTTGCTCTGTTGGTATGAATTTTCTCTTTGACGAATAGTGACCTAATTTATGTGCCCCTAGCTGGCACTGGCAGGCACTGATATGAAGTAAAAGCCTTGGCAAAATAGATTTGATTGTCACTGCCCTGCTATTATAATTTTCTATCCCAGCAATCATTCTCGCTCTGTTTTATATATAATTTTAATTAACTAACTTGGTCCAAAACAACAAACTGATAATTGTGCGCTAGTTTCTTCTCTTCCTCTGTAAGGCCCACTTCTGTTAATTTACACACCCTAATAATGCTGTAACCCATCCACACATTCCCCATTATACATTAACAATATCAAAACTGTTGCTTGCTGTTTATATAAGCCCACTTTGCATATTCTTGCTTCTATTCTATTTTTATGTTTGTTTTGTATTTCGCCTGCTGTACTCTGTTACTATTTGCAGCTGCAACAACACACTTTCCCCCGAGATCATTAAAGTTTCATCATCTCTTATAGGCCTGTTATCATATCTTAACGATTGTCCACATCGCATAAATATAGTGTTGTAATGAGGCAGAATTTAAGTGATTTAAATTTACCATGGCTCATTTTTTAAGTACAATAAATCAACATGAGATCCAGTAGTCATTCTCTCTTGTGGCTAAAAAGAAAATAATGTGATTAATTGTTTAGTCATGCACAAACGGTTCTAAATTTCTCCAACCTCTTCGCTCCTAGAAATGTTAAACCTGGGTGGCACCGCATAGATTTATTACCAAGTCAGTGACAGGGTACTACAAGGCGAGCACCACCATGCATCAAAAAGCAATAGTGTCAGTGAAGAGTCAGTTTGAAGTCATGTTAAAACATTCATCTTATGGTCCATTACTGAACGTGATGATGCTTAGTTAATATGTAGAAGCCCGCCTCTCTTTTTTATTCCCAATGACTCACTTCTGGAGAAATATTTTATTGATTGACTTGGATTCTGGAGGCAGACGAGGCGTAGTGTATCAGAAAATGAGACAGGCCTTTATGATTCTGCCCCCAGACAGGAAGTGCAATTCAACAGACTTTGAATGTGAAGCGCGTCTCATGACTGAAGCAGAATGTAACGATCATCAGTCTTCAGATGAACACAGTCAGGCATAATCCCTTGCCATGGAGGGAGAGTGGAAGCCTAGCAATTTTATATTGCGTTCCTTCTCAACCATACAAGACGCTTCGCCAGTACAGCAGTATAGATGTATGTTGTACAAATATGTATGGTGGGGAAATTGCATTCAGGAAATAGCTCCTATTTGCGTCTCTCTTTTGCAATAGTGCAAGAGGGATATGCTGTAACCGTAATCAGTCTCTGCAGTTGTGATCTCTGTGTCAAAGAAAAGTGTTTCAATCAGAAGCAGTTTTATTTCACTTGGGCATTTAAATATAATAACAGCCTAGAGTAAGGCCCGAGATATAATGATCCAAAATCCTGTTTCCTTTTTTATTTTCTTCTTTCTTGCTTTCTTTCTTTCATTCTTTCTTTCTTTTTTTCTCTCAACCTGTTCATGCCCATTTGTACCATTCATAGTCTTTGTCCTCTCCAAATTCAACCCCAGTAATCTTCACTATTGTCTTCAGTGAGAATGAGCAGCGTCTACCTGGGTGGGCGATGCACCTGCGTGCCTCAGCAGGCAATGCAATTAATTAAGGCATTTCCAAAGCATGCACGGCATGGTGCAACGCTACCCAACTGTCGTTAAGTGCGCAATCTGGAGTGTCTTCCCGGCAGTACAGCGGGACATGCCTTTGCATTACAGTCCCAAGTGCTGGATGAGCATCGGCGGTACTTAGACCGCTGACTTGAAGGGAGAGGGCTCTCACTGCAGTGGGTGCTGTTTATTGGATAGCCCACTGAGTGAACTTGAGTGGAGTGAGTGAGAGAGAGTGTGTGAGAGAGAGGGAGCTGTGGGGTCCCTTGAAGACCGGTAGAGTGCACTCCGCTCCACACACGCGTCGGGGTCATTACTCCTAGGCAGCGGACTGGTTTCTCCTGCACCTCCATATCGCAATTGAACAGTCTCAAGGACGCCAGCAGACCTCCCGTACCTGCGCGGCTTTAACGCGCGTGAAAGAAAGTCTGCTGTTGCTTCGTCTAATTGTTCCCACTGCGTTACATCCGGTCAAATATTGCGTTTGGATTACGGAGAATAGCCTGTAAACAGTGTCGGCGCACAACTCTCCAAACCATGGAATTATGGATAAAGTTGATGTTTTTTTACGGCTGCTGCTTTGGAGCAATTAGTGCTGACTTTGATGGCAGGTAAGGACACATCTTCAGATAAGATGCACAATCCGATGCATTGTCAAATTACGCGCTTATTGATTACGAACATGCTCAAAATCACGCATCACATTTATTCTGTTGATTTTGGCGTTTGAAGCTGCCCTCGGTTGAAGTGTTTTTTTTGCACGCCTCATTGCAGGTTAAAGCCCCACTTTGGCATTTTTAAACTGTAAGGCTTTATTTGGCGGAGACTGAAACGTGTTGCTGTTGTGAAATTATGTGAGCTAAGGTGCGCCGTGAGCACTTGAATGCGTGCGTAAAAGGCTTCGGCTGCAGGCTACACATCCTCTTATTTAATTTCATGTTTGAAAAATTACAAAGACCATTCACTCTATTATTCTAACTTTTACCTGTACAGAAATATTCAGGCTATAAACCAACTCTATAGAAGCGTATCCCTAATATCAGCGTATAGTTAGTTGGCGCCTAAGAGCAGTCCATATGGGTAACCTATACTACCATTTTTTGTGCAAAAGCAAACCAAGCGGCTCTTATCCTCTGCCGATGTGGCTTGTTATAAAGTGATGCGACAGCACATTGCCCGGTGCTTCATGTTCAAACACGAATCCGGTGAAGTATGTGAGGAAAGAGGTGTGGAGACGTGCCAAACCCTAAAGAATGCCTGTATCCGAGATTTAGATCTGCCTGTAGGTGCATCTGAGTTGAACATGATGGATGACATTCACCCATGGTAGTCTACCTCTTCCTTTGTTTGACTCCCACACATAATAAAAACATACTGAAGTTTACGTCTGCCCTGCTGGCTCTGACCATTTGAAGCATTTTTTTCAAACCTCCATATTTCCTAAATGTGCGCACATGCTTTGAAGTGTTTGCATCATGCTTGCTTGTTAATGAAGTGTTAAATCGTTTTCTCGACCTGGACTATTTGTCATAAAGACTGAAATTTGAAGAGGTGAGCTCAGCCGAAACTATGTAGTACAGACGGCTGTTATTTTGTTTAATTTGGAGTTGAATTTCAGCACTAGGAGTGAAGCTGGACAGAAGTCCGTGAAAACAGTCACGGAGTTACAAAAACAGAGTGATAGACTGCTTCCAGATTTCTTACATCTCCAACAGAGAATGCAGCCAAGCGTTGTGATTTATTTACTTTCCTCGTGTATCTTTGTCAGACAGGCTGAGCCCCCAAGCCGAGTCCCCTCATCTTGCACAAATACATCTTAAAATGAAGGAAAACTTTGGAGACTGTTGGAGGTAATTGCTATTGAAAGAACGTCCATGCCTTCAAAAAAAAAAACCTCTCAAGCTGCCATTCCACCTGCTTGTTGATGATTTGACAGCTCAGTTGCTGATGGTATACCATACTTTTATTATATATATATATATTCAGTTCTTTCAACTTAGTTTTCCACCGTGGTCAAAGTTATTTCAAATCATTTAGATATCAAAGGATCCAAGGGAAAAAGGGATGTATATGTGTGTGAATGATGGTGGATGTATATGTGTGTGAATGTTGGTGAGAGAGAGAGAGAGAGAGAGAGAGAGAGAGAGAGAGAGAGAGAGAGAGACCAAAAAGTCTATGCCTGTTTATACACATTATTGCGTTATTTGTTACTGAGACGTTTTTTTTCAATCACCGTGTCTAATGTCAGTGAGACAGGCTATGGTGTGATGAGATGTGTAGCACTTCCATTTCACGCACTGCCTTTGTGTAATGAGCATTTACATTAACGTGGCAGCAGCATACTGTACATTATTAACATCCCTGCTGATGGAGTGGCTTGTCACAATGGCCATAATTTTCCAATTTTCATGGGTATAAACTTGCCTGGGCCTGACTCTCTGCTTCAGTATTAATTCATTGAAAAAATATCCCCTGAGAACAAGCTCATGAAAAAAACAAAAAAAAAAAAAAAACAACGTTTATTACCTGGTCTCCCTCACTTATTCCCTTTTAGAGAGAGTTCCTAACAGGCTTATCCATCTACTCCTGAAGGGTCCTTCACGGGCATGATGGGCAAGATCATTTTGTTCTCACAGCAGCATATAATGTGCCTACCTTAGAGTCTCTGGCTAAAGAAATGGCTGATGTTTCAGCATGCTTTGGTCCATGTAAAGAGTTGTACAGCGGATTTCCTATCATGTTGTCCAAGCGACTTTGTGATCAGTCTGTGCTCTATCTGAGGTCAGAACATTTAATTTGCCAAGATGAAAGAAAACACAGAGGATATTCTTCCCAAGTGATGTCACTAAATTGCTGTAGTCCAACCCAGCCAAGCAACACATACCAGACCTCCTCAGTAATAATCCAAAGCCATGGACTGGTGCCAGATTATGTTCACATTGTAATATCAGACCCACATTTGGATTTTCAGGGGTTGATGCTAAGTGCTGATACACTGCCTACTGCTTATACTATTTAAATAACAAATTACATCTATGATTAGCCTCTTAGTAAGCATCTGGAGCATGTTAATGTAGCACTGAGGCGAGCATCAGCATCTTTCCTACAAGTCTAAAACAAGATGATAAGTCCAGTCCCAACACATCCTTGTTGCGGCTGATCATCAAGACAGACTCCAGTATCTGACAGTTTAATGATGCCTTGTTTGGCAAACACACACACTGTACCCGACAGAACATGACTTATGAATATTTTTTAAGTTGTCACGGTCCACAAGTAAATGCAGAATATGAAGTATCCACAAAACAGCATTATTTGAGTAGCATTTGAGTTTAATTCCAAGCTTCATTAACCGGTCCTCTTATTATTGCTTTGTTGTGTTCGACCAAAATAAACAAGGTAGCTTGGGGGTGGCTAGCCAGACGTGTGAAGCAATTGAAAAAGTTGAGATATTATTGAAAAAAAAAAGTGTTGCTTGGAAAATTCTAAATATTTTTTCCCCTAATAAGGCAGGAAAGTCTTCAGGTATGTGTTTAAGGTACAGTATGCTTGTCCAACTGCCAGATACAGGCATGAACATGGGCGTGATGTTCTTTCCTATACAAAGAGGCAAACAGAGAGCAGCAAGTGTTGCTAGTGTTAATGGTTAGTCAGCAGTCTAAGTCCTATTGTTGCCCGTTGCCAGGGCATGCAGTGTAATACATCCTGCACTGTCCTATAAAGTATTTACACTTAGTACTTCATGTGCCGGCTACTGGATTTCTCAGATTGTGCTTTTGCCCCCTATTATGGTAGTTGCCAACATCCTATATCATGTTATGTGTTAATACGATAGCCTTGGCAAGCCACACACACAGATTTGGCACCATGCGCAGCAGAGGTGGTTCATTAACATGCCACAGACCCGACGACTCCAACAAGTTCATGCCTTCAGCCTGAGCTTGGCAGGTTGGAGCAAGTCCTCACCCATCACCTAGGATGCTCCAAGTCCAAGCAATCAATCCATGGGCATTTGTGAGATAAAGTCAGCCAAAAGGCACCATGGATGGATAGGTAGATTGATAGATGAGGACTATAGTCTCATGGTGCTGATAATCACCCTACACCCGACGTAGGAGAGCACCGCTCCTCTCTGAGCGATGGATGGATTCTCCTTCACTCTCTGTCAGGGAAGACTGGCCAGCTCTGTATCCATTAGCAAAACAATGGAAGAAGGATGGAGCCCCGTCTCAGGTTCTGCTGGGAGAACCTTGTGTGATAGTCTGCCGGAGAAGAGGTGTCACACAGCATGCATGAAGGGTAATAATTATCTGCTTGAGTTCCTTCGAGGCTTAGTGCAATTTAGAATCATTATTCATTGCCCGAGGGTCATAAATACAGGTATTATATTCATGTCCATTTGATATGCCAGTGCTCAGTTCAAGAGAATGTCACCGGGGACAAGGAGTTTCCAAACGTTTTTTTTTTTTTTTTTATGCAGTCTCATTGTAGGTCCCACTGTTGATGCCAATTACAGTCACAATTTCAAGTCCTTGTGAATTTTTTAAGAAGTAAAGAATATGATTTTTACACGGCTACAATGTTTTTTGTGATCAAGCCGTAATACTGAGCTGATGAATTATATTACACCCCGAGCGTCGAGTTCAGAATAGGTTACAGTGCAGAAGTGCCGTGGGCTAAATTCAGCATGAGGAGAGGACTGAGAGAGACAGAGATAACATGAAAGTCAAAGAAACTGTCTTTGTGTGTGTGTGTGTGTGAGAGAGAGAGAAAGAGAGGCAGAATGCATTGAGAGAAAATTGTTTGATTCAATTATTCAGGACCTGTTGCATCCTATAAGGCTCTCGTCTTTTTACCAGCCCCACTGCACCATGCAGACCTCCCAGACGCCTCTCGCCCACTCTCCACTGGGACTCTGTAGGAGTTAAAAACCTCCTCCTTTCCTTACACTCTTTGCACTATTATGCTCAGAGTTCATTTGCACCTCATGCCCATTTGATCCTGCCATGCAGCCACAGCCTGCAATATATATAATTATATTATTTTAATTATTCATTAAAATCCTCCAGGCAAACAAATCATAATCAACTCTTACTTGGCAAGTCTGTGCCTCGGCGATATCCGTCTCCTGCTGCTACCTTATGTAGATTTAGCTTTGACTTTATTGTCCACTGTGGTGGAAATTTGCCTTTGGCTTTTCTCACATGAGAGCAAACAAAGGTGGGAGAGGCATAGGGTCAGCGGCAAGGCTGTACCCCTGGGATTCACATCAGTAGCCATTTGAAGATGGTTAAATTACCCCAGAATAACAAGTGAGAATTTATATTGAAGGTCCATTCCGCTTAAAATAGCGTTTGTTTCTGCTTTAAATGTGTTTTGCCAGATAATCTGCTGCTATACTCATGTGTTCCACTTGTCACAGAGCATTGTTTTTGCTTCATGGTCAAAATGCTACTTCCCTGTTGCATGCACAGAAATCAGGATTGATGCAGTAACTTTGCCGGTCTGTTACAGTACAAACCAGAAACCAGATGTAGCCTCAGTATCTCACTATCTACAGTATTTGCATGATTAGTTGATGCAAATAGTTGATGTAGTTTACCAAGTTCACTAGATGCCTTTCTCCAGAGACTTTCTATGGTTTTCAAAGTGTTTCTTCATCTGGGTGCATCAAGGTGTTTATCTTTACAAGGTAGGTCACATTAACTGATATGAGAGCTGACGACTGGGGCCAAAGTTTATCTAACATTAGAAACACATCATTAGCTGGTTGATAACATAGTCAAGTCGAAGGCTCATGTTTTATTTCTGCTACATTTCTAACGTTATACAGCAACCAGCACACTAAGAAAAAGAAATTACCATTCTGAATTACCATTCTGATTGTCATACGACAATTTCCCTTCTTCTTCTTCAGAATCAGCCCCCGGTTTGAACATATATGGCTGAATTACACTAGTATTACCTCTTGCCATTGTGTAGTATAGCCTACAGTTGCAAAACATATTAAATATAGGCAAAGGTATAGAGTCACATGTAAGCTATTTTAAGGCATGAAAGGATTTTTTTCTTATGGAAAAAAACTTAAAGTGTAAATTTTTTGAACAGTGATGAGTTTTTAAGGCTTTAATCAGTGCTGGGAATGAGCCAAGATAAAGCAGGTTGCTTTACCTCGGCTCCATGTTGTTATGATTGTTAATCAGTCACTGGTAAGCTGCATATTTTCTAATTCTTTTATCTGAATCTCACGGTTATACTGAGGCTGTACAAAATAATGAAAATATCACATGAAAAGGAATTTCACTTTGAATTAACTCAGCAACAATTGTAAAGGCATCAACGCTGTCAAGTGATATAAAGTTTGGTGCTATTTATCTGGCATATAAAATATGTCAGACAATCACTATTTTCACTGATTTTTTTAAGCGATTTGAGGCAACTAACTCAAAAATGTTGGTGCCAGAATTAGGCGCAACAGTCATAAAAACTGAAAAATTATCAAATGTGACAACAGTCCCAAAAATCATGACCACATTGATAAGTTGAGGAGCAGTGGTCGCAGGGTGAAACTCACTCACAGGAATAGACACTTAGGGGGGCAGATGCTAAACACTAGAAAACTACTGCCTTACTTCTTTGACAAAGTCTCAACTGTACATTCTGAGCTGCAAATCCAGTATTTATAGCATGGCAGTCGATCAGAAACTGCTTGTATTGAAGGTATAGGTCTGACAGAACCAAAGAATGCCTTCACCACAGGTTTTTTTTTTTCTTTTTTTTCCCGCAAACTCTGAAACATGGTAGTTCATCTGTAATGATATGGGCAGCCATCAAAAGCCCCTTTTCCACAGCAGGGATCTCCAGGGCTTGCTCATTATTCATACCTCTGCATTTCAAAATAACAAAAGAACAACAATATTTTCACTCCTTCCTCATCGTGTTGCCTCCATAGATGATTGTCAAGCTCGGCTATGGTCTCATTTAATAGCAGCACCATCAACCTCGACATTTGTATTTGGTCCTGGCGCCGTTTAGGCCTGCTGTGCAAAGGGGGGGGAGGGCTATTCAGTCCAGTGATTGCTCTGCAAGGTCGTGTAAGGCAAGTAATTTGCAGGACAAGGTACACCTTATGGTAAAAACGATGCTCTGTCATGATGTCCCCATATTCTAAGATAATTAAGGCCCAATATACCCCGCTAAACAAATTCAGGAGTGGTTTCATGGGCCCCAGAACGAAGTCAAACACCTTCTATGGCCTCCCCAGGCAGCAACTCGATTTCAATGTGATTGAACCTTTGTGTGAAG
This sequence comes from Holocentrus rufus, assembly GCA_900302615.1. Lineage (NCBI taxonomy): Eukaryota > Metazoa > Chordata > Actinopteri > Holocentriformes > Holocentridae > Holocentrus > Holocentrus rufus. Next base: position 5,416 of record OMLF01013712.1, on the reverse strand, counting down.
TTATGGGGTGCAAAGTGCAAAGTCAATTTCCACCTCCTTCATCCCTCAAAGGACTGGAGCCTTTTTACTCTTGAAGAAAAATTGAGTATCTCTCCACACAGAGCTGAGGAACTTTATGACAGCATTCCAAGGAGGATTACTACTCTGGAGGCAAAGGCTGGCCTCACTCCTTTTGAGATCCCTGTATATTGTATATTCTTCAGTGTTTCTGTTATTTGGTCCACCTCGTGTATATTGATGAGGTGAATTTTGCTGTAGGGAGAGTCTTTTTTTTTTTTTTTTTAATGCGACAAGTGTACTGTATTGCGGGACAGCAGGTGCCATGTTTGTTTGTTTTTGTGTGTGTAGGTGGGTGGGTGGGTGTCACCTGCAGCAACAGTGGCACTTAAACATGGCTGCCATCCAAACCTCTCCTCTTCTCCCTTCTCCTCTCCTCTCCTCCATGCTCTGTCACCTGAACTGTGTGCTAAGAGTGTCTCCCTGCCCGACTGCCCTGCTATCTGCCAGCCAGTAGACAAACATTTTCCCTGGATCTGCCACTCTCACTTAGCATCCATCGGGCTGTTTTTTCCCAATGAGGTGATTGGCAGCGGGGGCAAGCATTAGCATTTCCTCATCTTGGCAAAGAGACACTAACAGGCAGGGATAGCAGCAAAGGATGTGCCCTGAATACTGAGCAACAACCTCGCTCTCTCATCACGGCACAAGAGCGAGCATCTATTGTGTCACGGCCGTATATCCTGAGACGCTTTTAGTTTGTTTTCAAACTGAATTACATTTTTTTTTCTCTCCTGCTTCTCTGGACATTTAGGAATCATGGTGTGCGCAGCTTTCATTGTAACCATGCAGAGAGTAAATTCTTCATTCAGTTTTCTTGTTTTGGGTTTGTTTGTTGATGTTCGCGAAAGTCATATGTACCCAAGTCATCTAATACAGCCAGGGCAGTTCCAATGCTCTTGGAGAGTGTATGAGTTTTTTTTTCAATTTTATTTTGTTTTTTACAATTCATGTGTCGTAGCATATAAAATTGGTTTGAGATATGTATTGTATTGTAAGACAATGCATATGGCCTGGTTTTCCCTGATTACCGATTAATTTAGCTGCTAGATTTTACGCTAACATCTCACAGCCGTGCTCTCAAAGTACACAGTTTGTTTTTTTCTCATCAGATTCCTTAAATGGACTTATTCTCTCCCCTTTCACTCCAAAAATATGTGGTGAGCCTCTACAGATAAAAAGGTAATCCAAAGACACCGTCTGCCAAGAAGCTATTTCTTGCTCTGAGCAGAATAGAACATAGTGTAACAAAAACATCCGGCTCTGATTTTTTATAGGAATTGCCTTGCTTGTGAAATAACCTATATCAGTATAAAAACAATATCAACCTCATTTATTTTCTTCTTACCAAAGATTTTATTATCTTTTGCTTTCATGACATGATTTAATAGAATTTTTGGGACCTACATTCCAGCTGACATTTATTAACTGGATGAAAATAAAGATAGAAGACATATTTTCAAAGGCACAAGACAATGGTTAGTGATTTTTTTTTTTTTTTTTTTTTTTTTTTTCTTATCAAA
>OMLF01013711.1:8350-19988 GCA_900302615.1 Holocentrus rufus | reverse complement strand
CAAGTGATTGTTGAGTGTGTGTGTGCGTGTGTGTGTGTGTGTGTGTGTGTGTGTGTGTGTGTGTGTACATACATGTTTGAACAGCCAAGTGCTCGCTAAGCTCCAGATGGTGCAAAACTCAGATCATCTGTCAGGCTCCAATTACTCCAATTTCAGTGTCACTCCACTGGCTGCCAATGCATTTTAGAAATGACTTTAAAACTTTATTAATTACTCGCTCACAGAACAGTGCGTGGCTTTGCACCTGAGAAAAGTGCAGAGGTTTTAGTACAAACCCAGAAGGTCCCTCAGGTCTGCTGATCGAGTTCTGTTAGCTGGTCCAGCTCCCAGGTGGTAAATGAAGAGTGAACCTCCTCAATCAGAGCTCCTTCCTTTTTAATATGAACATGAATCTGTTGCTTCTTTTAAATCCTGTTTGAAAATACGATTTCATAGGTTTGCTTTTATATAGTTTTATCATCTCTCTGTTTTAACCTTTGGTTGTGCAGCTGTTGCTTTTATTTATTTTTTTATCATCACTCTTTTTTGCATACTATCTAAAATTATTTTTATTTCTTTGTGCCTTGTTGCTTTGAAGGTGCTATGCAAATCCCCCTCCTTCTCTTCCTCCTCCTCCAACTCCCACTCCTCAACTCTGAACTTTTTTTTTGAGTAATTTCAAAGTGAGGCCCCATTGGCTTTCAATTTCCCAGCTTCCTCGTCGGTTGCTCTGTCGCTGCTGGCCTGCAGGAGTTACCAACTGTTGATAAAACTCAGGAGGAAGTTCAGCCAAACTGCATGAGGGTTGTTTCACAATGCTGCAGGCTGTTTATTTCTTTTCTTTATTTTCTTCCTTCCTTTATTTTTTTTATTGCTATAGCAAACAGCCAGGCAGACTAAACAAAGTGATGTCTGGAAGCTGAGACGGCCTGTGTGTTCGGTTTTGACAGATGGGCATCAGTCTTGTAAATGCACCAGCGTTTGTCAGGGTGCAAATTTATGCTCACATTAAAAAAGTTAATACAGGCAATTCACTTCGACATAAAATATGAAGACTTTTCAAAATTCAACGACTCAAAATTTGTTAGACATCAAAGGGCCCTAATTTTTTACTTTATTTATTTATAATTTTTTTTATTTATTTTTTACTTATGAAAAAGTTGTCAGTTACCAAACACCAAACATGAGGAAGAAAAGGATGGATTGCAGAGGTATGATTTGAATAATCATGACTATTTATCACCAGAGAAAAGCCAATTTTTTTCTGTGTTTGAGAAGTTAGACTTAATATATCTGAGAGGAAGGGACTGTGACATTTGGTGGCTGCTACCTGCTGGCCAGTTTGTTCATTCACGCTGCAGCAGCCCGCATTCACACACTGTGGTCAATGTACTGGAAACACACGGGAGAGAGGTCAGCGGTGACGCACACACAGGTTCTGTTGTGTTGTTGGATCGATAAACGGCGTTTTGTCCCTGCAGTGGAACAGAAGGTTGATCTGTGGGCCAAAGGATTCTTCTGCTCCTCTCTCATCTGACCAAATGAGAAGATTATTGCACACATGCATCATCTCATAAAACTTTGTAAAGTCAGCATGAAACCTAGACATTATTTGATATAGAAGCAAAAGCACAATTAATACACTGACTGTAAAGGAATATTCCAACATTTTGGGCAAAATACCCTTTTTCCAACCTACCAAGACTGAGACAAGATGTTCAATACCATTTTCAGCTCTGTACGTCCACTGCTTTGGTTCCGATGGTTAGCATTTTGTGTTAGCTTAGCATAAAGACTCGGAGTCTTCAGGACTCATTCGCATAGCTCCATCAAAGTGTAAAAAATGAACCTTACAGCACCTCTGAAGCTGTCTTATTTATACAATGTATAAAGTCTTGGACATAGAAGTTAGACGATAGGAACTATAATTGCTGAACATATGTATCCTTCCATTTTTTACTCTCCTTGTGTATGGACATATGTTTGGGCCAACTGTTGTGTTAATGTTTTTGTTTTAGCTGACTGTAACTGTGTGAATGCGGCCTGTGGAATAAATACCGTCCACTGTTACTTTGTCTGTCTTCCTCATTGTTTCTCTCCACCTGACTGAACCTGAGTTAAAAATTTAAGGTTCTTCACCCTTCAAACCGTTGTCAGTTCTTCAAATTAAATGAACTATTCCTTTATGTTAAGACCCACTGTTTGTCTCGCCAGACCTGATCACACTTTATACATCAGCAGATGGCTTCAGTGGTGCAGGTGAAGGATAAGGACAACTTAATGCACCAGAAAGAGATGCTGAGAACGGATCGATAAAGAAATAAGGAGCTCTCAGCTTTTCTCCAGTTGCAGACAAATGCCTCCATTTGTCTGAGAAAGCTGGGCATGAAGCGTCTGTAAAAGTGAGTTTTGAAATCAAGAACTCTCAGATGACAAAGAACTCTTGGAGTCATTGCCGTTCATCAACAACCCTTTCAACCCTGCAAATATATTCTGGCTCTTTTGTGCTGCAGTGCAGATAAAATTTTACTCATTGCCCTTTAAATTTTGTTGATCCAAGTGACTTTGTAAGAGTGTGTTTCACTTTTTTTTTTTCAAATATTGAGGCACCTCATGCCCCGACTTGGCTGAACATGGTCATCACTTCTCCACATAGTGATTCCTGGTATTATGTCAGTACAGCAGTATCAGACATTTTCATTATTTTCTTGGCGAGTTAAGTGATAAATTACAATGCTTAAGACCTTTAAGTAAGACAAAGATAAAACAGGGTGCAACGTTTCCATGTTCCCTCCATTCATCACACTTGAGTATCTCTCCTCCAAAGTTCCCCTTTCGGCGCTTAATCTTTGAGTTCTCTGTCTGAATTGGTGACTTCATCCCTCTAAGCAGTCGAGGTGCAGTTTCATTTACGAAAGAGGCAGGAGAGATGGAGAGAGACCTTAGCTAACACTGGCGAGGAAACAGTAATCCCTTGAGTGAAGAAAGAGCTTTAATGACATTTTAATCAGCGAGCTAAGTGACACCCACGCCGTTATCGCAGCCACAAGGAAAGTCGACACCAGGATTATCAACATCTCTTTAATCTTTAATTAGCCTTTATCAGAACTGTCACATAGCAACAGAAAAAAGTAATAACACATTTCAGCTCCCTAAAAGAGAAGCCTATTATGTTTTTTTTTATTATTATACATGAAAATACCCATTTTGTTCCATCAAAATAAATACTGAGGAGTTTTATAAAAGTTGTTTTTTGTCTCCTTTTGACAGTTTGTTGGGAGTTCTTCTTTATATACACATTCGTGTGGTAAGCTGCAACCAGAAATGAATAAATAAAAAAAAAAGCTGAGATGGAAGGGCTGGAGGCACAGAGAGAGCAGGAGTGACTCACAGACTGACAAAACTGCACCAATAAATTCCGTATTTTATCTTATCATGAAGTACAGTGGTAGCCGTTGTGGAAGTCCTCCTGCATTCATGCATTTATCCTGCGTGGAATCTGCATTAATATTGCAGATACTCTTGAAGGCCCATAAACAAATCTCTTGTGTCTCTCTAACAGTTCAAATCTGAAAAGACGCCAAAGCTGGATGTTTCCCAATGAGATCCTGAAGCATATCGTGCAGCAGTGCTCGTGCAAGAATGCAGTTAAAAGTTGGGACTTCAACAGTGGCTGCATCTGTAATTATCTTTGCAAAAAAGGACATTTGAAAAAAAAGCAGGTTTTTCATTTTCATTGAACAGAAAAAGGCAAAAGAGGCTGTGCTGAGAGGTTCAATACTAACTATTTGTGTGCAGATGTGAGGTTAAGTAAACTTGAAGCACATTAAGAGTTTCTTTGCAAAAATAGGATGTCCAGCATTTGAAAAACTCGCCTAGCTCTTATAAAATGATCGATACCAGAAACTTAATGATCAGTGATTGATGATAAAGCGACACTGACTGATGAAATACTTTCTTTTCCAATAGTGAACAAATGGTGTTTTGGAAATGACCTCTACATATAAATGATGGAATATGTTTTTGATGTAAAATGCTTTAATAAGCTACAGATTCTGCTTAAGGTAAAGAGGATTGGACAGGCTTCCCAAAAGCATCTTAGTACTCAGATCAAACGCTTCTTTTTCCTTTTTTTTTTTTTTTTAATCCTCATTTAGATACTTTCATAATTTGTTTTTCTGCCTTTTTGTACAGCAGCATGATGCAGATTAAATCAAATCGAAAAACAACTACACAGTTATTTCTGAGTGCTCTGGTTGCTCCCACAAATTATTATCATCAACTTTTCAGCTGTAAAATTTTTGTGAGAACGATGTGAACTGGGCAAAGGGATGGGACTTTGCCTTGGACTCTGAATCTCCTCGATCCTGTAAATCCTGGATCTCAGGATTTACAATAAACTGTTGATCTAACTGTGATATAATCCAATGTTGCTTTGTTGTTTACGTTTACATATTTACATTTTAGACATTTAGCCGTTATTCTTTTTTGTAGGATAATTTTGGAATCAAGATCATAAAAATTAGATGCAGCCAACAATAAGAAGTGCACGGCTAAGATCCACAGTGTCCTGCAGGATCCAGTGAACCGTCCTCAGTACTTTCATGCAAACTCTGGCACCGTCTGTTCAAAAGGAAAAAATCCACCCTCAGATACTCGTACGCTGTTTGATAATGTGAGTTTGTCATGTTCAATCCAGGAGCTGTTTTGTAACAAAGTGGTGTAATTTTAGTTTTTCAATAAAGCCTCTTTCCCGCAGCCCAGACCGCCTTCTTACAAAACACTCTTGCTTTCGATCAAACATGGGCCTACGAGCATCCAAATTCAAATATAGGGAGCTGGTCAAGTGCCTAGTTTGTGAACATTGAGGATTGTCTGTGATTGCAGCCTCACCCCTTGGTCACAACTCACCATTTCTCATTGCTGCATTGCATTCTGGCCTAGGTGCTGCTACTGTGGTGGAGAAATTGGTCTCTGGCCTCTTCCTTGATGGATTTCTTCTATGATCACTGAACATTGCTGCAAAAGGGTGGCTCTCGAAATAAGCCCTCGCTCTTTGATTGTGAGGCGCTGACACCAAAACCTGATGTTTACCACTGATGTTTTAGACTGCTGCTGATATTTTCTGCTATCAATCTCCATTGTAACTGCTGGAAATATTTTGATACTAAGTTATTCTGTCCACATTTTTGTCACAAGGGGCCCAGAAATGCTTGGTACATCACCAATAGCTGTTTTCTGAACAGTGTTATGGTGTTTCAGGACAAGTTCCTCCTTTAAGCACAGACCTGAATTAAAGTGGAGGAAAACTTTGATCCCTAAGATGCTTTTGGAAGCCAATCAGGCCTCTGGGCATACTGCCGGTGTTAATCTCTCTATGGTACACTGGCAAAGCTAACTCTCAGCTGACCACACCTCACCTCCTGGACTCCCATCACACTCCGCCTGACTTTGCAGCACTAACTTTTTGTGCATGTGTGTGTGTGTTTGTGTGCGTGTTGAAGCCCACTTATAATCACATGAAAATATCTGGCTCAAATATCGCTAACGAACCGTAGAGGCTGAACAGTGGCGTCGGATTTCACAAAACTCATGTTGAGATTCCCTCACAGGTGGACGGGCGCTTGTTTCTTTGAAGCAGTGCAAAAATATAGATTTTGAACTTGAAAGTGTTTCCAGTTGGGGCTTTCCGCATGTGCAGGAATATCCCGCATCTCTGTCTCACCTAAAATAGTTGCTACGTGACCCTTCTTTCATTTCTTCGATACATTTTCCTGGCTTCCAACTGAGGCGCACTTGGATTGATTTTTTTGTACTTTGTGCCCCAGACAAGATATCTCCAAAAATGGTGTTCCTTGCTCTTTCTGCCTTTTTTTTTTTTTAAATTTTATGAAGGTGGGCAAGCTTGTGTTTCCTAATTTAAGACTGTCAAACTCCGTCCCACGCAGTGTTCGTGCACATACAAGCACACACACACACACACACACACACACGCTGACATGAACAGACACACATGGACTTACATGCTGCTTCAGAATCCCCAGATGTCATGGAAACAGTAACCATGGAAGTGGGTTGCTACTGGACAACAAAGTTCAGAAAAAAATAGGCAGAAAAAGACAAAAATATGAAAGAAAAAATATTCCAAGCCACAATGTCTGCCTCATATTCAGGGGGGAAACAAACATTAAAAGCATCTGTTGGAGATTGCTTAAAAGAAATTTGTGGGTTTAAGGACGGCGAAAACATGAACATAATTGCTTATAAAAAAAGCTAAATCCACTGTCTCTCAGGACTCAGCACGACTCTGTGGCACTGTCTATTATGTAGCTTATATTCTCTCGTCTTTGTTCTCAGCCTTTTCTGCCCCCAGGCTGCGGTGAAAGGTTATGTATGTCAGTGAAGGACAGAACAAGAGCAGGGCTGCTTGTTAGAGTCAAATTCAGCGACGTGTTAACAGCTTTTGAAGAAAAATATATCATTATTACATACAGTTCATTCCACTTATTGCCACCATAATAATCCTTACAAAACTGAAAAAAAAGTCATTGGATTTGAATTTGCTTAATGGAAAAAAGGCCCAAGATACAGAGTGAAGCGTTTCTGTTGCTGTGTGTGTACAGAGAGACGGGCAAGGAAACAAAATAAAACATTTTCAATCATAAATAATTTATGATGCAAATTTTCATTACTTTCAAGTTCCATTTGTGTTATTACCAAAATACATAATGAACAATGGAAGTCCAATATCATTAGGAAGTTGAGGTCAATCTACTCTGAGTGTACAAAACATTTTTGACTGCCTGCTGTTTCTATAAAACAGACTGACTGGATGAATATATATCTAAATGGTGGACAATTATTGATTTGACCAGCTGAAGTCACAATGACGTGACATTTTTATTATTTTTTTATTATTATTATTTTTAAGTGTTTTGCACCCAGGTGTCCAGCCCATAAAGGCTTACAAAACACTGTCAGCCATTTTCTTTCATGTTCCTTTCCCACCAAATAAAACTTTCTCTCCCCAATGATTACTGTTATCCCATTGGTTTACACCATCATCCCATATGGCAAATTATGAACGCAAAATGGTCTCAAAATGACGATTCATGGTGAAATTAAATCAACATAAAGAGGAGATGAAGATGTTGGGGAGGAGACAAAAAAGAAACTCAAGCATGAAGAAAACTGGGAGGACGACTGTACAAAAATGGTATTACAAATTGGTGTTCATGTTTTGTACAGTCAGAGCGTAAAACAAATACAAAGAAAGTAAACTGGTGATCTGGGTCATCGTCACCTTAAAGGGAAACAAAACACAAAGACTACATTTAAGGTTGGACTGACCTCTAGTGGTTGAAAGCATGCTATAGCAACGGTAATCTGTCATTGGCTGATCTTGGTTGCTACTTGCTGATCTGCAGCAAACCAAAAGATAAACTGGCACATCAGCCAATAGCAGATTGCAGCTGCAGTAGCAGGATTTGAACTCTAGATGTCACTACAACTTGAAAAGCAGTCTGTGTTTGAATTCTCTTTAAGAGAACTGAAAATACATAATACAGTTAAGAATAAATAATCTCATATTCAAAAGGTGTGGCACGGCTCATATCAACATCCACAGGTTGTTTTTGAAAGGGGGATCAACTTCTTAAGGATTAAGGATAAACCCTATAAACTTACTCAACCTAGTATTCATAAAATATATCTGTTGAAGTTTGCGACAGGCGGGACGTTACTGAATTTACCTTTCTTAAATCACAAAAAAGTGCTTGTGCTTAAATTGTGAAAGAGGTCACAGTTTGAGAAGCGTCAATTTTGGAAAATAGGAAAACAATCAAAACTAGATTAAAAACAAAACTACATAGAATTTTTCATCATTTTTATCAAGACGAAACCTCGTTATCTTCTCATTATCTCATAACTTTTACTCATGATCGATGATTTGATACTGAAGAGTTAGTCTGTGCATCAGAAAATTAAACAATACTGCAGCAGCCACAAAATCTTCAAAGGGTTTTACATTGGTAGCCATTGTAGAAGCGACCCTTCATACTTTTATCCTGCATTAGGATTACAAACAGTTCTCTTTTGAAGACGCGTGCCCACATGTTACAGTGCTTTAGCCTACAGAAGAGCATGTCTCGAGTCTTTGAGCGATGATTGAGATGAACCAAGAACGGAATGAAAACGTGATGGGGAATCTGTTTTTGAAGATGTGCATTTGATGTTGAAGCTTTTCCAATAACAACAGGGAAGCTCAGATTAGGATGGAGACAAAGCCATCTTGAATTTACACTTGAGGTGATGCGGCCTCTTATGTAAGAGCCTTGTGTTCTGCACTGATGAATTGGTTTTGTGAACTGTATTGGGCACTTGACTCCTCTCGTCTCTGATGTTTGTCTGTGTAGGAGGTGATGTGATTTGTTGGACACACACAATGATGCGGCTTCCTCTCTGGCCTTTTACCAACCCTCACAACAAGCTCGTTTAGAACTGTTTATTTGTGCTCGGGAGTATTTGCTCTTTTTGTTCGATTTGTTTTGACCAGGTGAGAATGTCATTTGACCTCTGCTGCCACCAAATAAACTGAAAATGTCTGTTTTCTAACAAGAGAATTGTGATGTGGTTTGATTGGAGTAAGGAAGCAATCCAACCAACTGTAGGAAATAAACCCAAAAGGTTTTTTATGGGTATAAAGAAGCTGATGTTAACATCTGTTCCTTCATGTGCTCTTAACTGAACACTAAAGTCCATCACGCTTAGCTAAACTTACAGGAACAGGGATCAGATTTGTTTTGACTCTCCTCTGCCTTGTAATCAGGCAGGATGAGAAGTTACTAAAACATTCTGCTTGTAAGCCACGTGACTTTTGTTCACAAGCCATGCTGAAGAGTCCTATGGATTGTGCATGTTGGAAGCTCATACATCCAACGTAGAATTCAAGTGCTTTAATCAGAAATATCACATAACAATTGCAACCTAAAGCATCACATATGGATGGCATTAAAAATCTGACTTTTTTTTCCAATGGGTTCATACAACTACAAAGTCCAAATATCAAAGCGTTGCTGCCTGCTTTGGCAGCCGAATGAACAGCAAAGAATATGAATTATGTAAACTTATGATCTTTGATTTTTTTTTTCCTTTTTATGTTTGTGTCAATGGACATCCCCTTTATTTTTTGTGTCATTTTTGCCATCAAATCAATGTGACAACGCAAACTCGGGTATCATCAATATTTCACAATTTCCCACTTGTAATTATGACTTCAGGTCGGGCATTCATGTGCTAATAAATTGTAAATATGGTAAATACGATATTTCTGACATGCACTTGAAGACACTGACTGAATCCTCGCCAGCTCAGCAATGAAGGACATGACATTACAGACATTACACTTTTCTAGCCTCATAAACTGATGTTTTGAAGGTATGGTTCTTAATATATATTATTTAAAATGCTGTCTGCAAACCAAATGTCCCTTCCTGGACAATAAAGACTTGAGTAGAACTGAACTGAAAGGAAGAGAACTGCATGTCTGACCTTGTCCCTTTTCCCTGATCCTCACTGGGCTCGATCGTGATGCATGGGCCTGGTATTTATGTATGTATGTATGTATCTGGAGTAACATGAGAGCTGCTGTCATTTCCTGGATCTTCAGTCTAGATGGGACATTTCATTACAGCCGTGACTCCCCAAGTGGGTCAATGGGCTTGCTTCTATCTTTCATGTAATTATCCTGTATGCCCAGCATTTCCAGTGAAGAGGCTTCTGGCTTTCCTTCGTGCCAGTACATCAGTGCTCAACGACCGATTAGCTGTTTTGAGAGGGCTGTTCTTGTTCCTGTGCAACCCATTTTAGAAATGAGTTTAGCCAAGGTGCTCCTGTTCTCTATCTCATGTCATTCAATGACAGTAATAAAGTATCGGTAAGGAGTAAATATATTTGTTTATATTTGAATCATTGCAAATGGACCAAGAAATTGGATTGTTTAAGTATACATATGGCTTGCTGCCCTACTGAGGAATCTGCACACATCTTCAATCTGTGGTGGGATTTTAAAGTCAGGCCCAAGAGACTCTCAAACATCAACCCATAAACCAAGAAGAGAGACTGGTAATCTGGTCTGGGTCTCCCTAAAGCATCTTAGCATTAAAATGGTCTTTGTTGCTCTTATTCCAAAGCTGGACTTGGAAGAATGCCTTTTAATAAACTGCACTTTAAGCATGAGGGGTAGCCTTGATAAAAATGCATTTCATTCAATTCAGTGCGTTTATCCTGCTTCTATTATCCTACATCAGTCCTGCATACGGTGGCAGCCATTGTAAAAGCCTCTTCATACATTTATGCTGCTTTTATCCTGCATTGATATCCAGGCAAGTCTTTCTTGAAACCGACGTAATAAAAATAAGTTAAGATAACTCTATTGTGGAAGAAAACTAGCCAGTCTTTTTAGTTTCAAACTGTTAAAAATAGAGCAAATTCTGATTTCTCCAGCATCTTCTCTTAGGAAAGGAGTCAAAGCAGAGCAGCAGCTCAGAAGACATGAAGGAAAAAGTGGAACGTCTACAATGGCTGCATCTGTGGGAGGGATTTGAAAGCGTTGACATGGTCTACTGTTTGCAATTATCATTAATTTTCACTCATTGACAAGTGTGGACATTGCCCCCGTCATTACTTTGGATGCAATAGAGCAGCAGCTGAGATAATTAATACTGTTTGGAGTCTAACTGGTGACTCATCACATGGCAACCTCCAGTTTTTGGGGGTCGATAGCGTTTTGAACAAACTTCTGTGCTGTACGCCACCGGACTCACGGACACAAGAGGAAAAAAGTTTGCATGGGAATGGCACAAGACAAAAACTAAAAAAAGGAAAATGTTTGCATCACAGGCACAGGTATGGCACACGAAAATTATTAACTAGGCGAATAAAAAAGGAAAAGGTTTGCATTACAGGCACAGGTAAACAATTGGCTGTAGTGTTCAGCTATTTGTGTCTCAAGGATAGCCTCTGTGTTTCCATGAATATAAATGAATATCAACAAATGGAAACATTTCTGGTACATTCTTTGACTTCGCCTCCAAGGCAGGGAGGGGAAACAAATGGCATGTCAGGATGGAGAGGAACAGCACAGGATGGGATGATGGGGCGGGGCACGTCATACATACCAACATCACACACAGGGACATATTGCACCCACTCTGGAAAATGCATTCATACACACACATACACACACACATCACTCTGGAAACACATGCACGCATCAATATACACACATGCATGCACTCAAAGACACACATATATTACTAGAAAGTGGCAGAAAACCGTAACTGAATCATTTACTGACAGCCCGTTGTTGCTGTCTTCCACTTCCTATTGCATTGAACTTCTTCTTTTCCACGCTATCGAGAAAATAATTACAAATAAGGAATGATGAATTGTGTCATAATGTTAGCAGCCACTCCAGTAATGCACTTTGATAGTTTGGGTCGAGGATTCGCCCGAGCTTTGCTGTTTCTTTTCTCCCGCGTTCTTTTAGCTTTTTGATTCAGCAAAGCTGGGAAGGAGAGGAAGGGGGGGGGTTTTGCTCTGTCCTCCGGCTCAGCGCTGAGTGTCGGAGGCGCACAGTGGCTTCGCTGTGTGTCAAGGC
>OMLF01013709.1:7789-18624 GCA_900302615.1 Holocentrus rufus | reverse complement strand
TCAGACAGACAGAGATGGTGCAGCATGAGGAAGAAGAAGGGAGAATAGATGGGTATGTGGGAACAGCGCTGACATGCTCTCATGTACTGTACTGTGTCTCAGTCTTTTATGCATGTTCCTCTCAATATTCAAATGTTTGTGCTTTACTGGAGGTGGGGCTGATGTCCATTCAAAGTATGTAGCTTCACTCAGAAATGGCCCTCCACGTGGCAGCTCCGCTTGTTGCCAAGCAATATGCTCTAAGGGGGGAAAAAGACCAAAAGTGCATTGCATTGGAGAATGCAATATAAAACCATAAATAAAAAGTGAGAGGTGCATTTACCCAGTAAATAAATAACATCCATCGCCACACATCTTAAAAATATATACAAAAATGTATCCCAAGGCTCACCTAGTTTTTTGCAGGTGTAAGTTGATCCTCTCCAGCAAACATGCCAGAAAATGAAGGTTTGACAGGATTCAAACCTTCGCAAGTAAATGTTATTGTTTTTGCTATCCTGTCCAACTGACATCCAGTGCAGTCTCAACTCAGAATCCCAGTTGGATAGTTCTACTGGTTTCTGTCGTTATCCATTCCCATGGGTGGAATATTCCATTCATCCATTTTGAGAACAACAGTGGCGTTATCATACCCACTGCAAGGCCAACACTAAAGCCTCAGCGTTTTCCTCAGAGGAACCAGAGTTTCCAGCGCGCATGCTTTTTGGACTCTGTCTTGGACTTGCGCTTTGGGGTGGAGGTGAACACTTCGTTGGAGTAAGGCAGAGCAGGACATTGTTGGCTGTCCAGGGGGCAAAGTCTCGTCATCAGGGGCTGCAGCTTGTCCTCCTGCTGCTTGAAGTCCAGCTCCACACTGCCACACCAACAGTGAACACAAAAACACAAACAGAAGTCATAAAACATAGGAAACAGCATTTATGCTTTCTGCCACATACAAAATGTGGTTTTGATTGCATAGAAAGCATCTGAAGTTAATGATTTAACTCTGGAGTGGCTATAACATTTTCTGGACTCTTGTTTATTTTGCAGGTTAGTAATCCACCGAAGGCCAGATGGAGTTTATGAGGTGGACAAACAGTTCAACTGCACCGAGAGAGATGCTGGCAGCACATATCTCCTGCTTAACATATTCATTTTACAGTGCCTCCGCCCAGTAAAATAATTCCCCTGCACCATCTCTGTACTTTGTATGCATGTAGTCAAAGGGCTTTCCCTGCACAGATGATATTGGTATAAAAAGAGCCAGAATGTGGGTTGCTTCTGACATCAGATTTCCACATCCGCCTGTGTAATCCCAGGCTGGTCATCGTCTGATTCTGTTCTGGCCCTGCGGTTGAACTCTCTCCGATTAAATCTCCCAGGACTGGGAGAAATGTGGGGCTTAATCCCATCCAAATGAAACCATTGAGAAGCCAAGCAGACCCTGATTTACTGCCTGTATTCAAGCGAGGGATAAATGCACTATTCTCCATCATCTACTCTCTTTTTATTGCTATTGATTCACTTTTCTCTTTTCATGTATTTATTCCTGTCATAAATTTTGAAAACACCAGAGTGGAAGTGAAAAGTGAACGTGTCTTCTGTTACCTGACCGCAAAAGTAATGAACAGTGACTAAAAATGTCTGCCTCATGCGCTCAAATTAAAACAGAAAGCAGGAAACACAATCAAACCCTCCTGATACTAAAATGTTCTATTGATTTTGCTGTTTGTGGACTGATTTTTTTTTTTTAAATCACTGACATTAATATTCTACCTATTGTAGTCAGAAAGTTAATCCAATCAAGTTTTGTTGAGGAGGAATAGCGAATACAATTTATGGTCATAGAGTCCATTCCTAACATTCAAGGAATGGAGGGGTGGAAGGAGGAAGAAGGAAGAGCTGGACCTGCTAAAGGAGATAGCAACAGAAGTGTCAAGGTTATCCACATAGTTGCCTCCTTGACAGACAGATGTACAGGTACAATGCCGGCCCTGGTAGGCTAACAGGTGTGATGGGCGCTCTAATTAGTTTGCCGGAGGACATGCTATGCTCAAAGTGACAGAATGAATCCTGGGAACTGTCCTCATCTTTAAGATAAGAAATGAATTGAACTCTATTGTACAGAGCTTGGAAAGATGAGATGTCCAATGAATCAATAGCAATATGTTAGATCAGATAAACAAAAACTTGGCACACTCCTGAACATGTGGCTGCTTGAGGCATATTAGCAATATTGATTTAAAAAAAAATAAAAAATTAAGCTAGATTGTTTTGGTTTCTTTGGTTTCTTTTCTTCTTTCAACAAAATCTCTGGTTGTTCGTACCATCTTTGTTTCATTTCCTCTTGCTTTTATCTGTGTTTTTCTGTTTAACACTTTGGGGCAAAACCTGCCTTTTCAAAGTGCTTTATAAATAATTTTGACTTGTCTTGACTTGACACACCAAGATACAGAGAGCAGAGGAGAATCACAGCAGCACGGTGCACCACAGAGTGGTCTTGGCACTTATTAAGCAATTAATCACTTGGCAGATCGCTGCAATTACTGTATGCTGTGGACAAATGCCTCAGTGGGAAGCCAAAGGCAGCGCTGTGCGATGCGGGTGGCTCTAGGGAGCAGGTGCTTCGGCAAACAAAACCCCTAGATCTAAGATCATCTCTATACACAAACAGGCTGAGGTGGCTGGAGACAGGGAGGCTTTTTTTTTTTCTAGGGCATTCAGCAAAGCAGATTAATCATCTCTTTAGCTATGCAGTGTGAGTAGCTGTTGCTGTGATCACTGGCGAGCTGTTTGTTTGTGGTTGTGGTGAGCTGAGCACCAGTCAATGATTGTTGCTCATGGGAGGGGTTTTTGCTGCTGTGAGATGTCTCTTTAGCGCTGCATGCTCTGTTCACTCAACAGTGAATACCTGCTCTCCGCTGATCACTGTTCTTCTCCCTGCTAGTGGCACTTCTCAATGTAAAGTCATGTCTCCTGCCATGATTCCCCCTTCAGCCATCCATATCTCAAACTCTCCACATCACAACATGAGTCGATGCAGCATAGTGTCACATCTTCAAAACTACATTGGCTCGCCTTATTAGATAAAAATCACTGGAGAGTGGCAGTTATTTACTCACTGACATTGAAGTGGTAACTTTAAGTTGTATACATCCTATATATTTATCCAAAATCCTCTGCCCGGGCCCATTACACGGCTCTCTGCCCGATAAAAACACCAAATAGACCCAATCACATTAATGAGAACAAAACAAAATATTCTTTCTCAAAAACTGTTCACCAAAACAACCACAGCTCCTCTGTCTCAGCGTGGCATACAAGCGCTAATTATCTCCTTGCATCTCATCATATCGCATTGTGGTTGTCTTTTATTGAACTCAACTATTTTTCAAATTCATTGTTTGTTCCAAATTGGAAACGCTACATGGGAACAAAAGCAGCAAATCTTTTGCTTTCTTGTTGCATACTTTGATTCAGATTCGAGTTTGTGTAATTGACACAGCATGATAGCCATATCTGCTGTTATTTCTTTGATCAGAGCATGTTTTTTTTTTTTTCTGGGCTTCCCGTGGTACTCTAAGTTGGCTCAATATTTGACCACACACTGTGTATAACCGATGCTCTTGTAAATTGTGATTGAAGTCTACATGTACAGAACATAAGCATAGCAGGGAAAGCAGGGGAGCAAACGCTGGATCCAGTCTCAACTCTAAAGCATCTATCTTTGGGTTGGATTTTTTTCTCCAGGGTCCTCTAAGAGATCCCCTTTTGCGTGGTCATATAAATTATTTTGCGTCACCCTCCCTTTGCATTACAAAGTGCACGTGATACACAACAGTACAGGTCATTATTCCCCTCATTCATCTTTCCATTCTTTCAACCCCCCTCTTTCTCCCTCATTCGCTTACTTTGCTATAGTATGTATGCCCTATTTGTAGAAGTGATGTATGAGATGCTGCAGTATACCGGGGTGGTGGGGAGTGTCAGGGGAGAGCTGAATTCTGGGTAAGACCCATAGATTGACTGCCTGAGCTCTGCAGCAGCTGAAGTCCTGGATTTATTGGACATATTGGAGCTGTCGCACCACTCCGAAATTAAGGGCTGCATCTCAGCGGCTGCTAATCTCGGTTAGGGTTGCAACATGCACTTGCTGTCCAAGTTTGAGGAATAATTGGCCTTTTGGTCCCAACTTGCTCTGTTCTTGGCTCATTTTAATTTGCCTCACTGTACTCAAGCCAACTCATTAAGGTGCCACACAGAGTGGCGTGTCCGGCTAGGTGATTATTGCCGCGCTATCAGCAATTTGACGCGCCGGGTTCACAAAGACTACAATGATCTAATCATACAGCAGCGTGAGCTATGAGGTCATTTTATGTGACTGTAAAAAGCGCACTGGAAAAAAGTGCAAATACTTCACAATAGAATGTTTTCCCTTTGTTGACTGTTGTCTTTTTAAGGATATCTTTTCTGTAAAGCATCACACATAAGTTTTACGTCAGCGGGTTTCGCTGAAGAATACCAAATAGCACTATTTGCAGAGTTTTAGATATTTATGACTATTGCTTTGGCAGAGATAGATAGCGCTGTGATAAATTACGATCCTGCTTGCCAACTACAGCTCTGCTCTATTCAAGGACAGTTAGAAACCAGTTGGATGAGCTGAAATAAACAACTATTTGATAATACGGCACTCAGATGAAATGATAATTCTCCTCTTTGTAAACATTCCACATAGTACATCTTCATTGCCATCTTATTACAATCCCACATGGATTAGTTTTGTGTAAATAGGTTCAAGGCACTTTTTGCTGTTAAATAGTGTTCCGACTTTGTTTATGTAGTCAAGTTCACAGCTTCATTGACATACAGAGTAGGTATGCCGTTGTCTTTTAACGATGCGATCAGTGAAATAAACAATGAGTGAGTCAGCTCACTCTTTTGGGCTTTGTTTCACCCTCTGTCTGGGGAGTGGCCTTATTCCTGCTTCACCGAGACAAATACTGTTCCCTCGCTGCACCTCTCTGTGCTTTTCTGTCTGCAGAATCAGTTTGATGAAACAACAGTTCTCCAGGCCTTTTGGATCTATCAGCAGTAAAATAAGAACACCACAATGCAAGCTTTAGTGTGATGCACAATGATGTGACACTGAACTACAAAACTCACATTATAGCACATAGGCCATTCAGCATGGCCATTCGTTCACATGGCCATGAGTATTGTTAGACATGTACAGTACACTGCAAGAACTGTCATGCTGAAAACTCCATGTCTCAGATGATCCAAAACAAATCAAGAAGGCCCGTTTAATCAATAGGGGAATTAGTACAAACACTTTGCAATATTCTGACGCTGAAACATAAGAGAGCACCAAAGTGATTAAGGTGACTAATTTCAAAGAGTCAGTTGGGAACAAGCGCAAATAACGCAATAAAAGTGGCAAAATACAAAATGATTATTTCTCTTTCTCATTCATACTGCTCTGGTGTCAGATCCCACTACATTTGTGTTGTCAAATTAGTTATTTGTGATTATGGATCCCTGCATGAGAAAGAAATTATACACTCTAACAGTGACAATAGTCTTCTCTACCTGCCACTTTGGGTAATTTGATTCCAAAAATCTGATACCTACAGCAGACAACACGTGAGATGACTGGCATTTGGCTGGCTGAAAGTCCTGTCCACTATTAGAAGCATTTCTACCTTTCAGGTAGAAATCAAGGTCATGTGGTCAGAGCCTCTGATGCTACAGTATAGGATCGCTCAGGGCAGTACCTGGATTTTTGTGATTTTTCGATAACACCCCCAAAAATATGGAAATTGCCCAACATAAAAAACAAAGCTGTTTTGATATTTTATATTTGACACTATTTTTAAGCTCTGTAGAGCCAGGGGATCCTGTGCTCCTCATCATTCAACTGACAGGCATTATTTATCAAGTTCGTTATTGATGAGACTGACTGTGGTTAGTAGGATTGAAGGACGATTCGTTTGTAAATTTCAACGAGAAACACTTAAGTCATAGAGGTTTGGACCATCTATTGCAATCAGTGCTTGTATGTGGCGTAAAAGGAATCCAAGCAGCATGTCTGATATTCTGTGGGGAGCTCAATAAAGGCCCTCAAGGCACGGCGAGCATTTATCATTCAGCAATATGAAAACCATAGCATAAAATCATTCAGAGATAGCCTCCACCAACATCCTGTGTACAGATAACAGCAGGAAGAGGGGATTTTTGCAGCGTCCTGGGTATACGGGACTGGTGTCATGAGTGATCAGCGGAGTGAGAGTGTGAGCTGTCAGATTATAAAGACCACCGCGCTGGCTTGTTTGAATGTGGCCGGAGATTGTAAGAGTCAGCATGACATGCTATTGGATGTGCTGCATGACTTCAGCTTTCTTCAAGACCTGACGCGAGGCTTCATATTTGCCAAAACATTGCAACCTAATGGAGTGTAACAAGCATATCCCCGCATAGTTTGCTACTTGCATGCATCGGCTGAGAGCAAGAAGTTGCATTTGCTCTCTGACCCTGTATAGGATATTGCACACATTGGCTGTAGCAATGTGTAAAATGCAAGTCCAATGCAGAAGCTGGAGAGTCCTGCAGATGAAGTCACTGTGCTGTAGCAAATTTTTACCATACACTGAGCGAGTCGGACATACAGTATATACCTAAAATAAATTCCTTTGAAGTTTTCCCAAACCATTTTCCCTCTGGTCCGTGTGAAGGACAATGGAGTCTTCAAAAGATCCGCGGTAGAAAGTGTATTTTCTGGGCTTGAGTGCATTTTTCCAACAGCTGTCTGGTTTCCTGTTTTAGTGAGCAAGGTAACGAGGGGGTTCAGGGAGCAGAGGCTTTTGGATTGCAGTGACAAATGACACAAGGTTACAGTTTGAGTGGATTTCCCACCTGTTTCTGAGCCATTTATTCAGCTCTCCATGGACAGAAAATACCAGGGCATTAACAGCACACTAAGACCACTGTGGTGTTTGACAAAAAGGAAAAAAAAAAAAAAAGCTGCTCCTTTTCAAAACAACACTTTAAGAAAATAACTTATTGCTGATTGGGGTCTCCATTGGTGAATAGAGTTGATTAGATATTTGTTCCTGAGCAATTTGACATGTTTTTATGCGACAGGATATGATTCTTGGTCCCCCGCTACTCAGCAACAGAGCCAAATATCAAATTCCCTCCTTACTGCTGCGTATGATTACTTATTCCATCAGGTTGTCAGAGGGCCTACATTGCCGAGAAAACCTTGATATTATTTTCCATTTTATTATTGCTTATTTTTTTTCTTTCTTGGACTGGATTTACTGCTTCCTTGCAATTTCACACAAAATGCTTTAATTTTAGTTTTATTCGACTTTTGAGCACAGAAGTAATTTCTTTTCTTCCGTAAAGCTATCATACCTGCAATAGGCAGCACTCTGAATATACCGTACATCATGAAGTTGACTTTATCTTTCACTGTCGGTTTGCAGCACGTAGCCACATCGCTGCACCAAACACCTCATGTAAACATCTCCGTTGCACAGAGATGATTTATCATACAGCAAGCAGCACTGCATGCAGCATTGACAACAAAACTGGCAAAGGAAAGGGGCCCACCTGTAAATGATGCATGCGCTGTTTCGACAAGTGTCACAGTTTGCTGTGTCTTGCCCTGTTCGGTAGGAGAGCCTGTGAATGGAAAGGTGAGAAGATATACGTGATCGGTTTCAACTTCAGCCTACATACATTCCATCTCTGACCATAGAATAATTTATTTATATCAAGCGTATTGAATCTGTGTTTGTGCTGAGACAGGTTACACCTTCAATTTTATTCAGCTCGGTTTTCACCCAGCGTTGCTCATTCCTGTTTATTTAGCAGTCAAAGATGTTGTATTGGTTGTGATGCTGCAGTTCTCTCAGATTTGGTTAATCAAGTGTGTAGGCACGCTGATTTTACATAATAGGATTACCTTGTTTTGCCTTGACTACTCTGTGTCTCTATTCTATAGACAGTAAGTAGCAACTAAACACCACATAAATCATCTGTAATGAAAAATCAGTATCTTTGCATGCCACGCTGTACTGTATGTTTTTCTTTCGTCTTCGTCCAACCCACTTTGCTATGGATAAAATGAGCTTCAAGGATGCAAAAGACAATCAACATGACAAATGACACCTCTGCTGTTTATGATATAAATACGTAGCCCCAGGGCTCTGTACTGTATGAAGGTTGTAATTATTTATGTTGAGGGGCCTCCACTTTGAGAGGAACCACTTTACAGCCATCTCTTGGGGCATCACCGAGGCCAGAGAGAGCACATGTCATGAGTGGACAAATTCTTTATGAAGATATGAGGATTTCTAAATAAATCTTCCCGATTCTCTGGCAGTCCCTGTGTGTCAAATGCCATTGTTCATTAATTCTGTCTCATTTTGTGTGGGTGTGTGTGTGTTATTGATTGTGTGTTTGAGAGAGAGAGAGAGTGTGTGAGAGAGTGTATGTCTATGTGGGTGCACGCAGGTGTGCACGAAGGCACTTGCACTGTATGGTGTGCACATACAGACGGGGGGTGATGGCATGCTGCGGCAGCGTGGGGATGGGAGGGGCTGGGGTTTCGACCAACACATGTAATTGCTTGCTGTCACGGCAGCCCTTCACACTGATGGATGACATGTGGAGGGGTTGGACCTCAACTGTTCACCGTGACATGAGAGGTGACCTCATCGGGGGGGAGAGGGAACAGCCTCGGCGTAGATCGAAAATGCTGATGGGAGCTCAAGGTCAACAAGTTCATCCATCCTACCCTGTTCTAAAATGAAGTCTCTTTGAACAGCTGTGAGCAAGGACAGTAACTCACTGCACAGACAAGGTCTAATGCTGTAGTGCTGCCTGGCTTTTCAGACGTGCATCCTTGTAATTTAAAGGGCCCCAGCCTAATAATTGCAGCGAAAAGACCTATATCTATATCAAAGATCGCTTGTTTTCAGTAGAAAAAAATATATAGTTGCACTTTTCCGCTCAGGACAAAATGGTCATCACACAATATAATGTCATCCTATCAAAGCAGTGACCTGTCACACTGAATGACTTTACAGCTACTTTATGGGAACAAAGACTGCACCTCTGAAAGTCGTTCTCTAAACTGACTGTTTGTTGGCACAGATTCACTGCTGTGTTGTTTGCCCACGTCAGCTGTCCTGGGACATGTCGTGCCCTCGTCATTTCAATTCCAGCACTGTCCTCACTCTGCACGTACATGGGGTGTGCGTTGTACTTTGCGTGCCTGGGGAATGGATATTACTTTCTGTTGTATTGATAACGAAAGGACAATGGCAAGGGTCAGTTTAGGCCACATTATCCCATGCGTGAGCCCTTTTTGTAACACATGCCATACGCACATACCCACACATGTGCGCACACATAATTACAGACAGAGAAAATCTACGGAGATGATGAAAAAGGATTCTGGGAAACTCAACCAGCTTGATGACTCTGGCATGAACCCAAGACTGGCAAGTGTAGAGAGATTTGTATTTTCTTACACAAATACTGTATGTAGAACAGCATGTGGCAACACTAATGGATACAGTATAGGAAGGAGGTATATATCATCTATAGGAAAGTACATTAAACGAAGGGACTTTGTTGTTTAGAAATACGCAGACATCTAAGAGACTAATATCCCCAAAGCAGGCTTTAAATCACAATCGTTTGCTGGCTGATTTATTGTTGGCTTCGAAAATGCCGACCACTTTGAGATAATGTAATGAGAAAAACCTTGAGCACTAGGTCATAATGCATAAATGACGGTCAAGATTTTAAGATGAAATTCAATTATGATGTGAGGCACTGAGTGAGCAACTTATTAAGAGGGGGAAAAAAAACAAAAACAGTGATGCTTTAATTCCCTTGAGAGGATTTCACTTTTGCAGGTATGCTATTCGTGAGTGTCTAACATCAACCGTGCTGGCTGTCCCAAGAGTCATTAACACTCACTTGCTGTCATTTGGAAACGCTGATGAGATGGGAAACAGAAGACAGCCACATGCACACTGTTTTATCTGTATATATAATTTGCATGTATCTGATGTGCTCATGAGTTATATGGAGCAACGTGCGGTAAATAAAAAAATCTCAATGTTAAATTTGACTTTCAGTCTCTGGTATAGTGTTGTTGGTGATGTCCACCGTGAAGTGAATTAAATATCATTTTGCCAACACGCCGTGTCGAAAAGTAGCTTTTTTCTGCCTATGACTTGTGGAGCCAAGGCATATCTCGCTCCTGTTTTCACTGCATCAGTTTGTATGTTAAAAGCAGTGCCTGGAAAATCAATGGACACCATAGACTGTATTTCTGTGAATCAATGGATATGCCACAGAGTACAGTCAAAAGAACACAGTGCGAGGGCACGGGGCTTGGCAACTGATTTTTGGTAATTTTGCAGCCAGAGGCATGCAGCACACTTGCAGCATAGTTGGAAACAGGGCCGGATTAGGAGAAATGCATTATCAGTCAGTGTGCTAGGGTCTAGCATCAGGTATGACCAATCAAATCACCTATTTTCCATCCCTTCAAAAGCAGTTCACTCTGCACCACAGCCTCTGACAATTTTGTGACGGAGAGAACAGTCTGGAGCAGATTCACCACAGAAGTTTCTCCCGAGAGAAGAATCGCCGTGAGCGAATATACAGCATCTTAAATTACATTAGCTTGGGAAGAGATAACACATTTGGGTAATGTGTTGCTGTGGTTCTAGGAAAGCCATTGCCCAATGTAGGAAACAGTTCAATGACATTAGATGAAGAGCCAAACAGAAGTTGGCGGTGAAATGCGGGGGCATTTTGGGATTGAA
>OMLF01013707.1:10154-20512 GCA_900302615.1 Holocentrus rufus | reverse complement strand
TGTGCTCAGTACTGAATTATGAACACGAGTAAAACTCTTCCTGTCTGTCTGCTTTTGTCTCCTTCTCCACCTGAAGCAACTTCCATACAAGATGAACTTTTCAGATCAGGTACTGAGCCAGCTACCATGCAGCCACACACCTCCCACATCCGATTAGTGTCTTCCTTAAACAAAGTGCAGCACTGCATTCATGTGTGTGTGTGTGTGTGTGTGTGTGTGTGTGTGTGTGTCTATGTGTGTGTGTGCGTGTGCAATTGTTGTTACAGAGTTCGATCGAGGAGGAGCAGCGGTTAAGCAAGTCTGCCTCTCTACTAGAGAGCCAGCACCACCACCTGCTGCACTGTCTGGAGAAAACCACTGTGAGTACACACACACACACACACACACACACATGCACTGTATAAATGTGTTAATAAGATGCCATAATATTGAATGAAAACAAGACAGAAACCCTTTTTTTTTTTTTTTTGCAGAATCACACAATCATAAATTCAACTTTTCAAAACAATCATTAAAATCCACATGAAAACTCAAGATTGTGCAATCAGACATGCATTTCTATGCAACTCCGGCCCATGAGGTGAAAATAATTTACAGCCAGGCGTTCTATATGTCGAACTATATCTATGTGCATGGAGTAATGCAGCCCATTGTAGCGTGATGTTCAGTACAATGCGTTTCTCATATGATAATTCTCATCTGGCTGAACATAGTTGGAGGAGATGTGGACGCACTGCATCAAGGAGCTGTGCGTTTCAGCCCTGCACAACTCAGAGCACAGAAAGCAATTACTCACGCGCACAAGCACGCACACACACTCACAGAAAACATTCATTATTCACTCTGCTTATTTGTGAGAATACTGTATGAAGGCTGGTATAAAAGTCACTGAAGGAAAGAAACCCTGGATTGATGGTGGAAATTGATTTTTAGCCAGGTCCCACATCCATAAACAGTAACACTTCATGCCATTGCATGCATGCACACACACTCACACACAGTAATATGAAAATAATCACACACTGCCAGAGTTATGGGCCCGGGCAGTGATACAGAAAATGAGAAGCTATATCCAAGCCTCAAACGTGGACATAAATATAAATGTTTAAAATCGCTCATATGAGTCTCATCTTACCTTTCTGGCTCCCTTTCTCTCTGTGGGCAGAACCATGAGTTTGTGGATGAGCAGTGCTACCAGCAGAGCTACCTGGAGGCGGGGCTACAGAACTACCCCTCTCGAAGCCCCTCCCTCTCCAGCCAAGACGGCGTGACGGGCACATGCTGCACCCGCCGAAGCAAGAAGCACCACACCCCTTTACCCAATGCCAGCGCCCAGGCACACATGCACCCTCTGACGCACCCGCATACACACCAACACGGCTTGCAGGAGCTCAGCACCATCCAGATCCAGCCCCTCCGCACCAGGTGAGCTGTAGCATTTCAAAAGGTCAGTTTAATTGTAGAAAAGCTCTTAAATCCTTTGACTTTTGTGTTATGATGCAGAATTTGTGAAATGACCTTAAAGGAAAATTCCAACTTTTGATATTCTTACAGTGCTATAAATCCTGACAGCAGGATATCTCAAGACAGATTGGCATGAAACTTGGTAGGAAGGTGGGTACTGGGCTAGGAAAGACAGGATGAACTTTTTGGGCGAGGAAGTCTCAAAGGGGTGTGGCAAGGGGCGGAGCTTAGCACAAACAGGGCTGTAGTTTGCAAAAGCATCTAAAGAAGCTGTCTGTGATGCTCAGTGTATTCAAGGAGTTATTTTTACAGTCCCTAAATAGTGAGTCGCACCCCTTGAAACGCAATATGTCTTGTACCTGCATTGCATTCTGCTCTGTTTAGACTATTTTCACTGGAGAAATTGGTATTTGATTTCTCTGTGCAAAATGGCAAGCTTTGAAAGAAGCAGTCGCTCTTTGATTCTGGGCTGACACAAGAACAGTTGATGGTGCGGTTGATGTTTGAGATTGAACATTTCTGCCATTGTGGCTGGGATTCAAATTTCTTGACGTGACATCATGTTATCTACATTCCTCTGATTATCCACAAGAAAAAGAAAAATAAGCGACTGAAAACCAAAACAAGCCCAGAAATGCAATGTACATTGCCACACAGTGTTTTAGGGTGGGTTTTTTCCTTTAATTTCTCCATCCATACCTGTGGATAAAGAGTACTCTGTGTTGATTGAGACATTAAAGTTTTTTATTTATCAAAGAAAAGTTGAAAGATGACAATCACTGGACATTATAGGTTAAGTGTTTTGCTCAATGGGACCCCAACAGTGGTTGTTGAGAGTTTTGCCCATCTAGTCTGAACCAGCAACCTTCTAGTCCCAAGCCCACCTCCTTAACTTCCAGGCTCCCTGTTCAGAGGCTGGTCTCATCGATAAGTAGATCAAAAACAGATGCAATATCTTCGTCTGTGTCCGTCTCTGTCTTGTAGCCGCTCCAGTCTGAACATGCGCGTAGACGAGCCAGCACCCCTCAACTGCCAGAGCGGCCAGATCACCACGGCGATCATCAGCATTCCCACACCACCAGCGACCACGCCCGAGGGTGATGCCCATCCGCCTGCAGGCCCCGCCCACCAGAACGTTGTGAAGGTGTCTGCACTGTGAGGGCTGGAGTGCAGGCGCGTGTCACCCAGAAAGACGGATAAAGACTCACTGAGACAGACTGAGGGACAGAGGAGGACTGGAAATGATGGAGGAGAAGGCATTCAGAGTCCTAGTCTGGCCGTGGTGGAGCCTGCCCTCTGCTGGTCATGTACTGTAACGACATGGACTCCCTGTACAGACGGAGGATGGCTTTTAGATACAGTCTATTCGTGTGTGCGTGTGTGTGAGTGTGTGTGTGTTTGCGCGTGGATGTGTGTGCATGAGAAATATGTCTAGTGAGTCATTTTAGATCAGGGGGTGTGTGAGAGTCCAAAGTATCAGACATGAGTTAAGTCATGTGTCACTGTGCACAAAGCACCTTTTTATGATTTCAGCTTCAGTTTGACGCCTGTGGTCTTATTATTAGTAGGAGATATAAGGGAAAAGAAAAGAAAAACCTAAAGGAAAGATTTAAAAAGAGTATATTATCAAAAACTTTTTTCCCCCACTGATTTGACTTGCCCTTATGTTCTGTGTCATTTTGGTCCACTTATCTATTGCTAGATAAATATGCCACCATTCCTTTTCAGGTTCAATATTATTTCACTGAGGTGAAAATTCTTTAAAAAAAAGATGAAATATGGTAGGTGTGTCTGTGTCGGAGTTACTAGTGAGATTCATATCTGTGTATGTGTGTGTATGTGAGTTGCTAGATAGAGGAATTGTGAACTCATAGACAGGAGTTGTATGTGTGTGCGTGTTATGTGTGTGTGTGTGTGTGTGTGTGTGTATGATTGAGTGAGTCTAAGGTAATTGAAAATTCGTGTTTCAATTCTTCTGGAAGTCTCTATGGCTCGATGTATGGTATATTTGACTAGCTGCCACTCTGAAAGGTTCATTGTACACATTTCTGTCCAAAATTCTCAGCTACAAGCCTTTCACACAATATGTGCCTGTTTTATTTGAGTAAAAAAAAAAAGAAGAGAGATTTATTTCTGTTTTGTAGTTCTTCTGTTGCTGAATTTCCCTTCCCTTCTCTTCCCTCTTGGCATTTATAGCCCAACGGACCTCAACTAACTCAATTATCCAACAAGGAAACCAAAAAAAAAGGTACATTTTCAACTCAAACCACCACAATTAATTAAAAGCACAAGGCATTTGCTGAGAATTTCTGACACTGATCTGTCCTGAGCCTGGGTTCTTTGTGAATATTGTTAATAGAATATTTTGTAATATTTGGCCATCGTTTGGCAGAACCAGTGAAGCTGTCCTCTCGTTCTCTCTCTCTTTCTCTCTCTTTCTCTCTCTCTCTCATCTCTTTTTCTCTCTCTCTCTCTGCCTCACTCTCTTCTCTCTGCCTTTTTCTCTCTCTCTCTCTCTCTTGTTGTTGTCCTGTTGTATCCCTACCTCCTGTGTGAACAACAATATGCTTTCAGTAGTCATTATAGTTGTCAACGTTTTTCTCCCCAAAACTCAGCGGGCATTTTTCAAAGTTGTTGAGTATGTGTACTCTATGTGGTTAGGAAACTTGGTGTTTGTACTTTTTGTCCTCGGTGTTTTCAAGGATGTTCTCATTTAGTGGATTTTTTTTTTTCCTCTCTTTTATTTTCTGGAGAACTTGAAGTGGGGACGTCTGTTGTAACGGTGACCGCAAAGACATGGAGGGCAGCGGATGAGCCGTCCATAGATCTCTGCCACTAAGTAAACATGCCGTTCTGTCTGGACTCTCAACTCACAGCCCCACCATGTAACCCTAGTATTACCTCTCATCTAAGCCCACCACTGACCCGTGGAACTACGGACCCTGAACCTTTAAGCTCGCCTCTCGGTTGGTCTGTTTTGAAAACCAGCCCAGCAGCTCCACAAACAGGACTTTAGACCTGTCTTTAGATAGACGCGACCACCACCGGGGTTTCACCAAAGCAGGGAGAAGCAACTTCAGTCCTAGCACACAAAGCACCCACCTCTACTCCGCATAGATAAAACCAAGTGTTGATATAGAGCACACAGACAGGACACAGGACATCCGGGTCCATTCGGCTGTTGTGCAGTAGTTTATCTCTAATTCTGAGGTTTGGACCGACCCAAAAAAGCCGAAAGTATGCTACATCAAGTTGGAACAGGAGATATTTTACCTCTGGTATTACTAGTAGTGACCTAGTACTATATTGCTGGTAATTTAGTACTGTACACAGTGACAAGAGCCGCCTAGACCCAGTATTAGCGTTTAGTAAAACTGTTCGCAAATGTACCTCGAGTAAAAAGAGAACAAGCACAGACAGGCAGAGCTTTCTCAGTGTCAACTTAAAAAAAAAAAGGTTTATCCATATTGACTTCATATCCACAGCATCAAGTCTGACACACAATCTGTTGAACACAGTAACAAGGGTATGACATAGGTAATGGCAGATGTGAGGATCCCTTTTATTATTTTATTTAATTTTTTATTTATATTTAGCTGAAAGGACTGGTACAAAATGATTTGCTTTCTGTTTCCCTTTTCCCAGATTGAGGTTGCTTAGTGTCAGCCACGGTTCAAATGATTATGTCAGCATCTCCTCTCAAAGTGTCAAATGACTGCGTTTTTATTTGCAAACAACAAAAACAGAGGTCTGTGATTGTGTTTGTCTCTCTCTCTTTCTCTCTTTCTCTCTTTGTTGCGTACTCTCCTTTTATTGTTTTTTTTTTTTCTTTCTTGGCTCAGTCAGTTTCCCTTTCACTCTTTGCTTTGCCTTCCTCTGCCACCTGTCGTTGTTGCGACTACTGCTGTGCGTATCTTGTCAGGTGTTGGATATTATTTATGACCTTGTCTTGTGTCCCGACTGTGAAACGCCTGATAAAACATCTATATCTGCCACAAATACAAAACCTGTGGGCTCTATTCTTCACACGCCTGTGACTCTTGTCTGTGTGTGTGCTTGTGTGTGTGTGTACCATTGTCACGTTGTAGGGACCTCAATCTGTTTACACAGTCACGTTGTGGGAATTCGCCTCCCTTATGGGAACCAAAAACCAAGTCCCCTTAACACAAATCATTCATTTTAGAGTGAACACTTGGTTTTCTGTGTGTGTGCGTGTGTGTGTCTCAGCACAAGCATGTGCATGCATGCAAAGATCCGTGTCAAGTTAGAGGGGTTTTAACAATTCCCAAAAGTAGTCATTACTCATTGAGAACCACGGTAAACAGTAGTCCACTTGACCATGTGGTCAGTCCAACCAAGTGCCTGATAAGTGCTGGACCCTCAAGCCTTCAGTTTCAGTGGACACCCAGGGAAAAAGGAGAGGATCTTGTTGAACTCAGAGCGAAACTGTCGTGTGATCATAGTGTAGATGAGGGGGTCCACAGCTGCTGGCACACAGGTCAGCACCATCGCTGAGGTCTCCAGCTCCACTAGAAACTGGAAAACACAGTGAGAAAGAGTGTGTGGATGGATTTGTGCATAAGTTAATGCAATGTCAAAATTATTACACTCTACGAAATGCATATGATAATGTCAAACAATGACACTCACTCTGTCAGTTTCATGCCTTGACACGATGTTTATCAGCAAAGTCACCACCATGGGCACCCAGAAAAGCGTGAAAGCGATGATGATGTACCCAAAACGCTGGGCCAGTTTCCCCTCCAGCCGCTTCTTCCCCCGCTCCCTGGCGCAGGGGGTCAGGAGGCACACTGCCCCCACGATCTCCGGCGGTCTCCCCGGGGTGCCGCTTGAGGAGCTGGTGACACAGGAGGGACGGGCCGCTTCCACCAGCACCACCGTGCTGCGAGCAGGCTGCGGGGTGCTGCAGCCCATAGCCGGGAGAGACTTGAGGGAGCGCGGCGGAGCTGTCCGCGGTGCTGAAGCAGGGAGGCTCAGCCAGCTCCACACATGCCTCGCCACTGTCGGCCTCAGCTGGACTCCACTGTCGAAAACTTTTTTGCTGTGGTGCCTCACAACTTTAAATATCCGCACGTAGTGGATAA
Organism: Holocentrus rufus; assembly: GCA_900302615.1. NCBI lineage: Eukaryota > Metazoa > Chordata > Actinopteri > Holocentriformes > Holocentridae > Holocentrus > Holocentrus rufus. Next base: position 13,943 of record OMLF01013707.1, on the reverse strand, counting down.
CAATTATAGTCAGCGACAATCCCCACACCGGCACCAACACATACGCTACAATCGGATCTGCGTACTGAGGATGCTCGTCGGGATGCCTCCAGATGTGCTGGCGGCAGAGCATGTAAAACAGAGCTTGCTTGGAAAGAGTCAGTGAGACGACAGCCAAGACGAGCCCGCACGCCCAAATGGACAGGACCCAAAGACGAATCCTGGCTTTCCTCCCCTCGGTTTGGAAAGGGAAGGCGATGGCTTGGAAGCGCTCCACGCTGATGCTGACCAGCGTGAGCAGCTGGACGCAGCCGCAGAGGGCATAGGTGAACTGCTGCAGGGTGCACAGAGACAGCGACACCTGACTGTCCCTGCCGTAATGGAGGAAAGAAAAGAGGAGCAGCGGCGTGTCCACGGAGCACTTGAGGAGGTCGCTGGCGGCCAGGTTGACTAGCAGCGCGTTATTGCAAGTCTGGAGACTCTTGGTTCTGTACACAACCCAGCAGACCAACAAGTTGGCTGGTAAACCCATGACAAACGTTAAAATCAGGACTGCGCAGTTGAATACTAGAAATACCTTGTCCACATGGGTCTCGTTGTGCGCATTGGTTTCATTCAAAAAAGTGTGCAGATCCATAATTTCACCTGCGTTTCATGGTTCCTCTCATGAACTATTTTGGACAATGCATATCTATAACATTTCCTTTTAAAACAGAAGCTGCATGCCCTGTATGTCTTGTCCAAGCACAAATCACGACGCAGAAACATGCCTGACTGTCCAGACTATCCTATGACGGCACACACTGGCTAAATTAGAGGCTGAAGGGCGCACTTAGTTGAAAATGACTCATTCAAGGACGTCTTCCTTGTGCTGTCCAGTACTGATTGCGTGAATGCTAGGTACTGGTTGATTAGCCTGTAATCAGGAGTATGTTGAGTGTTGCTTCTGTCTGTCCTTGTGTCCTGTTGAGGAAATTGCTAAAATTACAGCTGTGTCCTTTTCTTCGCCTTCCCCTTTTAGAAGGTGAAAAAGGGGACTAAATTGGGATTGGTAATAAAGGCTGTGGACATGTCGCCTCCCTCCAATGTGTTCACAGAGAGAAAGAAAAAATCAAGTGTTGTGAATGGTAAGAATGCATGTGAGCTCTTGCAGAACAGAATTATGTCAATCAGTCGATCAAATAAAGTCAATCAAAACAGAAATTCAGGAAAAGAAAGTATTTAAACAAAATGGATTATTTATTAGCAAAAATAAATGGTAAATCACACAGGACATGTTCTGAATTCATCAGATTTAAAGACTTTATAAAGAACTTAAGTGTCATCAGTTTATGAATACCTTCAGATAATTAAGGCCCAAAAGTGCACAAAGTACTCCGAATTCATGACAGATACATCTTTAGGTTCTGGTTTCAGGTGGTCATTGAGTTCTTTTTATGCACACAGCACAATTCAAAATCTCAAAATGTAAGCCTATTGACCATTCAGTGTTTCAGCAGTTCTTCAATGTAGACTGCATTCATACGATATGCTGTCATCCAATTGTGGGCAAAACTATAGTAGCTATGGTAACCATGCTGTGGAAGCGGGGGCATGGAGGCATAGTAATTATCCCAGGCTCTGTAGTAGGCTCCCCAGTAACTTTCAGCACTCCACTCTTCCTCTTCTTCATCCTCTTCCTCCTCCTCTTCTTCTTCTTCTTCTTCTACTTCAATCATTTCATCCCTTTCCCTCTTTCGCTCCGTTCCTCTCCTTTCGGGGACATTTTTCCTCTGCCTCCCAATCTCTCCATTCATCTCTTTCCATTCATCTCTACCAGTCTCTGCTGGAAGACTCTGGTTTGTCGGCCAGCTACAACTCATGTCCGGTGAAAACGCATCGTTCTCAGGCTGGGAGAAAGCTGTACCCTTTGGTGCACGGATTGTCTGTTGGCGCATTTCGGGCATAGAAGGAACATGAGCTTTGGCTTTAGTGGGATTTGCCTTTGGTTTGGCCGCGCTGGATTTGTGCCCGGCTTCAGTCTGAGCTGGCTGGGTGACAGTGACTCCTCTGTATTTACCCCCTCTACTCTGATTTAAGCCTCCCGGTGTCTCATCATCCTGCCGGTTCTCTTCTCTTTCAGAGTAGGAGGTTGAAGAGCCGGAAGTCGACGTTGAAGACGAAAGGTCAGTGTTGGTGCGTTCACTGTTTTGCATCTGTGTAAGAGTGAGATCTCCCTCGTTGTCGAGCGTGAGCAACTCTCGGTGTTCATGCTGGCCGCCGACGCCATCCTCCTCTCCTTGACCCTTGAACTGCCTGATCACCTCCACCGATCTCCCCAACCCTTTAGTGATGAAGCTGTGGAAGTCCAGCTCTGCCTCTGCGAAGGTCAAAATCCCTGACCCGCGATTCTTGAAGGAGCTGAGAGGAGGGATCTTCGGCAGAGCCTCTTGTAGCTCCTTTCGAGTTGGAGCCACAGAGGCCTCAGGATTAGCTGCAGCCTGAGGAGCGGCAGTGACTGGATCTTTTGTGGAAGACACTTTTTTAAGATTCCCTTCACCCCTTAACCCTGGTCTGGGTGCAGCATGGCTCTTTCCTGGCTTGCTTTGTCCATGGTCCTCTACTGAAGCAGCGCTGGGTTCCTGTCTCCTTGAGGATGTGGCACCAGGGACATCAGCCTTAGCTCGTCTCTTCTTCTCTGTCCTGGAGAAGAGCTGAGGAACGGTGTCTGGGGTGCTGGCCTCAACAGTGACGTCCCAGTCACAAGTCTCCTCCATCAAACTACTCTCTATGGGAGCTGAGGGGACAGAAGACAGAGTTTAGAAGACAGTAACAGGGTCCTTTTTAACCAATGGTTTTCAAAGCCTTTCCTATGATTTCTCTGTGAAAAATTATTTCTAAAACCAAAAGAAACTATTTTTTAGAGTTGCCATTAAAAAGGTGTGTTTTAATATATGTTGTGGAAATCAGTCTATATTTCAAATACTGTACATGAGCCTCTCCAGAACAAATGAGTAACAGATAAACACCTGGAAACCTTTTTCCCCATTTTTTAATTCTAACCCAAGTTGAAAAAATACAATTTGCAAATGGTTGGACCAAAAATTGTTATATTATTTACTCACAGAGGTAAAATAAGCTATTTTCTACTCTCTTCATGAGAGTGAGACATGATGCATAAACATACACAACAGCAAGCACCACCACAATGGCTCCTCTTCTATTATTTTTTAAATTGGTCAGTCACTCTTTAATAGAGTTGATCCTGTTTGAGTCAGATTTCCATAACTTTTCCGGGATCTGGAAATTGTATTTTTTAATGACGGACTTTCTTAGGTTTTTTAAGACTGCATGAACCCTACAGTTATGAGCATGCTCTCTAGACAGGAATTCTTTTTTTCCATATCAACATTAATGAAAATCTTTGTTTTAGTGAGAAAATAGCAACAAAGGCTAATGGCACACGTGCTGCCATGTAAAGATGAAAGCATCAAGTCCCTGACAGACATGTGGACAGGACTCACATGGCAATGCAGACAAACTGAGGTTGCATTTCTGAGCGATGGCCATCATCTTGTTCTCCTCCTCACCATGGCAACAGTAGGTCACCGCCAGCCCTTGAGTGCCTGCCAACAAAATGCACTCATCATGAGAAGCCATTCATAATGGGCAGGGAGAATATGAGGGAAGGGTGTGCAAGTTGTGTGCCCAGGGAGAGCAGGTGCACACACTCACGCACACACACACACACACACACACACACACACACACACACACACACACACACACACACAAAACCTCCTCTTTGCCAGGAAAGCCATGCACTACAAG
>OMLF01013707.1:0-10134 GCA_900302615.1 Holocentrus rufus | reverse complement strand
CGCACACACACACACACACACACACACACACACACACACACACACACACACACACACACACACTATGTTTGAATTATATCCAATTTCCCAGACAACACACAAGCTAAATCAAGGTAATTATGATAATTAAATACAGGCGATTAGGAACCTATTGACCTTGCTCGTTGAGACACTTGTGTCAGAAATCAAGAGGCTAAGAGCAGATCCAACAATGGGTGTTAAATGCAGGCAGAAAGGGTAGGCATTGTCTATTCTAAAGCAAATCAACTCATTTAGAACAAAATCACAGGTAAGAGAAGCTGTTTTTACACAAATAATGACGTCTGGAGAGAAACCAAAACACTGCTGCCACATTTGCGCCAATGCACAATGTGTTTTAGACACTGGCTATGTGATGTTTTTAAAATGGAAATACAGAGGAATTTTTCATCAGTATAATATTTTGAAAACAACATTTTGTTTCTGCAATGTAGCCACCAGCCAAAACAACAAAATCGTTGAATAAGACACATTGAGAACAATGCTCAGCAGAGTCAGTGGAGCTAAAGAAACAAGCCTTAAGTCAGACAGACACACAGACCCACAGCTCTCACACACAGTTCCCAAGAGGCGGCGAGCCGAGCCCTTTCTCCTCACTTTTAACTTGTTTTAAGTCCATATGAAGTGTGGCAAGGCTAGTTTAGCTTGTGTTTTTGAGCATAGTTACAGGCAAAAAAAATCATCAGAAAACAACGTTGTTTACTCCAAATCTGAACTAAATGGAGCATGAAACTAAAATTAATGTGACGGGACCGCTCCAGGCAGCCCCTCCCCCGCCTCCGCCTGATGTCATCGGCCACTGGAGATGTTTGATTGCGTGATGTGACGATGTGTAAATGTCGGACATCAAACAACCCCAACTGCTGCTGCAGTAACCAAACAGTACAGAGCTTTTTCACTGCAGCACATAGGTTAACACAGGTGTTACTAATGGCATTAATTAAGTTTCCATTCCATTTAGGTCTAACAGAGTCAGGGTCCTAGTATTGTCCATGCTGGCTCACAGAAAGACTCTTAATGTCATTGGTAACACCTGTGTTTATCCTGCCATTTCATCTGAAAATGTCTGCCATGAAAAAATCTATTATAGACAAACCGAAACGTCCGGCCCGTCCAATCCGGTGCATGTAGGTCTCCCAGTCCTGGGGAACATCAAGGTTTATCACTAGGTTGACTTTCTCCGCATCGATACCCCTGGACGTCTGAGAGAGAGGACAGGACAGGCAGAGAGAGGAAAAACAAGGATATAAATTATAGAAACTGATAGTAAACAACAGCAGCTGGTGAAATGCTTGGTGAAACAAATTTAGTGGGGTGATGCAGGATGTGTGCGCCGCACCAGGTCAGTGGAGATGAGCACCCTGCACTGGTACTGCTTCAGTTTTGACATGGCCTCCAGTCTCTGGTCCTGACTCAGACCACCTGTGCAGATCATCACACTCCGTCACACGATATCAGATCAAGTCAACCGAAACAAACTCTGCTAAGACAGCCACAAGCCAATACCCCCCCTGCACTCACCTGAGATACAAACAGCAGGCAGGCCTTTGGAGGACAGGATGTCTGCCAAATGCTGAGCCCTGTGGGTGCATGAAAACAGTTCCAAGTTCAGTTTTCATAGCTCACACGCATATGATTCAACAGCATGCAAAGACGAACAGATTCTCAATTAATAATAAATCTGTTCTCAGGGCTGATAAATATCAAGAGCATTGTCACTTATGCAGAGGAAGGTTTGCGTTAAAGCAACAGTGTCACCTTGTGTGCAGGTTGGAGAACACCAGGGCTTGGTTGAATGGTATTTTACTGAACAGCTCTAGCAAGTGCAGCACCTTCTCCTCGAAAACCTTGTGAGGTAAAGCATGGGACTGCACCAGCTTGTAATACTGCTTCAAACCTGGCAGAGGGCACACAAGGACAACATTAATGAGAGAGCCTTCGTTCAAGCAAATCTGACTTAAAAGGATAATACTGGTGGTTTTGTATGTTTGTTCCAATCATTTAAATTGCCTCTGTGGTTTATATTAATCCTGCTGGTGTCTGCACACTGTCAGCACACTGGAGTATATCAGAGCTTGTTTTCCTACCTTAAAGAGGAGCAATTTGCTGCCATTAACTTTTGTACACTATGAAAAACAACTTCCACAGGTTTAAAATGCCAAGCTATATACTGTATAATCCATCATAGTAAAGATGATTAATTTGATTTTGCTTCCCTGTTTTATCATTATTTCATTGCACTCAGGTTGAGTGTCCTTATATCAGTGTGCAATCTGTTTCCTATCAATCACCTGACACCTACAGGAAAAAAAATGTAAGTCTCCACCAGGAAACACATCGCTCAAAATCATGGACCCTGACAAACTTTCTTGCTGAATCCATATCTTCTAATCTGGAGTGTCTTTGTTTTAAAAACAATGAAAAACGAGTAAATGGCAAAAATATAATTACATACAGCATGCATTGCAAAAATCACTGGGGGGAGACACAAACTAGATGCAGACAAAAGTAAATAGACTATAACCTTAAGAAATGGCGCTATAATTCTTCTTTGATTCACTTAATATGAAATAATGCAGCTGGTAATTAATTCCATTATACTCAAAATTTTATTCAAGTGTCTGTGTGGTGATTGTAATAATAAGACAGGCCAGCTATGGAAAGGCCCTCACCTTTGAGTCCCGGGTCATTGGGATTGAGCCTGACAAAAGTGGGCTCTCTCATGTAGCGGGCAAGGTGCTGGGCAAGGGATTCTGGGTAGGTGGCAGAGAGTGCAAGCATCTGTTTGTTCACAGGTAGGGAAGTGAAGATCCAACTGCAGAAGAAAGACAAGCAGGGAAGGCAGGTGAATTTGAGCATTTGTAATTTTGTGAGAGTGTGCATGATTTACTCACTATGCCATGTAACTTATATATGTAGTAATGTATGCATGTGTATGTGTGTGTGTCTGTCCATCTTACTTGATTTGCTCTTGGAAACTCCCCTCCTCTAGCAGTTTGTCTGCCTCGTCCAGAACAAACAGTCTGATGCTGGCTGTGGACAACATCCCCAGCTCAATAAGCTGCTTGATTCGACCTGTGGACACAACCAGGACAAGGAATGAAGTTACAAAACTCAAATATGGTGGTTTTGCTGAAGTAGAATTAATGCTGGTCACTAACCTGGTGAGCCCACAGCTATGTGACACTTCTTCAGATGTGGCTTGTCCTGGCTCACAGGTCTGCCACCTATGAACACATGGCACTCCAGACCCTCCATGGCGCTGCCTATGGCCATCACTACTGAGTGGATCTGCACCGCTATCTCACGTGTAGGAGCCAGTACTAACACCTATATGGGTGAAACAAGAGTCATCAGTGAAGGAAGTGAGATGTCAAATGAGCAGAATGATCACTTTGACAGCAAATTATGAATTTTTCCTTTTCAGGTTATTTTAATCCATCAATAAGAAAAAAAAGGTTACAAATGGCCATTATTTGACATGGACATTTAGGCTATCAATACGATTAAAAACATAGAAATTACTGAATACATATTAAGGATACAATATATTTCATTCACATTCCATATATCATCATATAATCCCGTGAGTTGTCCCAATCTCTCAGTTTTAGATCCAATGGACTAAAGCAGCTCACCTGAGTTGTGGGATTCTCCAGGATCAGAGAGTCCAGAGCAATAGTGCAGAACACACATGTCTTCCCTGTGCCAGACTTGGCTTGTACTATCAAATCTGAAACAACAGGCAGGCAAAGTTAGCATTAGCAAGAGAATGTCTGACCTGTTCACAGAAGTCATATAAGGCATCTTAACATTAAATCTGTCAATCTGCTAAGCTAAAAGACAGCTATTTCTAATATTTTTATTATCTGACCAACCAATGTCACGTGATGCATAAGCATGGTAGCACCAGTCTTGAAAGGTTAGTAAAACTTAGTGTTTTGATTTCACTAATACTGAATGGAAGCTTTGCCCGGGAAGGTTTAAATCAGCTAAATGAAAAGCAAAAACACTCGTTCAATCTTGAATGGGAGAAATTTGTTGATTCATAGTTGTGTAGTTTTCCCTCAACGTACTCCGATTTAAACAAAATCACACAGTCTAATGTCTCCCAGTCTTTTTCTATGAATCATGAGACTGAGTGGAAGACGGATGCACTGTTTACCATACTTGCATCACTGTAAACTACTGCCTAATAGATGGAGGAAAACAGCATTTTCTCAGTGATATTAACACAGGACAGAAGAGGATGCTGTCTCCTCTTCACGTTCATAAAAATGTAGATGCACTCAATTGACCTGTTTTGCTGCTAGACACACATGCATTATCTCGTTCTTTGACTCACAAACACACACACACTTGCACAGCAGCACGCAGTTTGTTGGACGCACCGAGTCCACAGCGGCCCAGCGGAATTGCTTTGAGCTGGATCGGGGAGGGTTTCTGAAATCCTGCGGTAGCGAGCCCTTGCAGGACGGCCGGAGACAGCAGCAGGGAGCTGAAGTCGATCCCCTCCGATAACAGGACATCATCGGTCCGTTTTCGCGTTTCAATATCGTGGGCAGCTTTCCTTACGGAGGCAGCCATATTGAACGGCCTGTTTACGGAATCTTCTTCGTCTTTAGTCTGGGCAGACGAGATGCTACTAAGGCGCATTAGTGCCCTCTACTGTTTGTTATTGATGCTCCGTGTGACAGTTATTTATATTTTGTTATATAGCCCAATACTGTACAGATATTCCATCAATTTCTTAATTTTAGTAAAATGTACAGCGTAAAGACTGTTTCTCCAACAGTTTCTGGTTTCTGGTTAATTAACTATTTACCGATCAACCACCCGCAGTTCAAAGAGCCTTGTGTTACTGCTGCAAAACCATGCCTTTACTGCCACCTAGTGACTGGGAAGGTGTTTCATCTATGTGGACGGGGAAATGGGGGAGATGGGATGAGTGGATTTTGAGGGTTAGGGTTCATAATTTCTGATGAAAAATTAAAACGCTGTATACATATTAGACACCGTTTGACATGCTCTTGAAATAGCTTTATTTAATCGCACAGGATTTTAAAAATTAAGTATAAATCCATCCAAAAATGAAGCCAAATATATTTTCAGAATGACACTACTTGAATTCAGCTACACTGAATAAGATGAAATTTTAATGATCCTGGGCGTGGAAGCAGGGCATTTCAGTTTCTGGTTGCACAGACACAAAAGGCTACAGTGTGTAACCTATAGCTACAAATTAACAAATTAACAAATTAACAAAATTATCCCACCCTAGGAAGAAAGTTTCTCCTGTTTGGTTTTTGTGTTTATGAATTATGACCATTTTGTGGCTCATTTTCAGCTTCCTTTTATATAACGTAGATAATGGGGACAACAGTGTGGACAACTTTTCTTAGACTGGAAACCCATTCTTATTCTAAATGTCTATTATTTTTGTTTGTTTATTCACATATGGATTTAAAGTTGGCCTAAGCACAGAAAGAAACTGTGCTGTGACTTGCCCAGATAGGAAAGCTTTCTTTCTTTCTTTCTTTCTTTCCGTGCTTCAGTAAACATGTTGAACAGCTGTCAACAGTATTCCTTCCAGCTGAATTCTTTCAGCTGTGTCACTTTTTTCCCTTTTAGGCCACAAATGCTGCTCTGTAAAACCCAAAAGTAATGCCTGTGTAGCACTGCTTGCACTTGGACTAAGAACTAACGTTATATCAGTGTGTTGTGATTAATTCAGTGTAAACCTCCTATGTTGCTTTGCTGAATGTATATACCATTTTCATCACTCAAAGGTAGCTGAAGACTCAGCAATTAGGCAAAGTGCAGTCTTTCAGAATATTAAACAGAATTACTGTCTCCTCAATCCGGATCTAAGGATTTGGTTTTTGAGAATTAAATGTCATATCTCGTATCTTGAGCCCCTCGCCTCTTATTAGGCTTATTAGAGGGACCCATCTCCATCTGTCTTTTTGAGCTGTGCAAGAACAATAGTCACGCTGTATCTATAGTGAACAACATTTTATGGTCTCTGCTTGCTCCATATTGTTTCTTTTTTTTTTGTTGAATTACTGATTGATTACCAATTGATTATCAATTGATTCAGCTCCTGCCTGTACTTTTCACTGCTTTTGTTTCTTTTACTTCCTATTTTGTGCACCTTCTGCTATGATCTGTCAGCATCTTGGACTTCAGTTGGATTTCATTTTAAGTTAAGTTGTAGCTGGACTGCTGAAACTTCATTTTTATACAAGAAAGCAATTTGTGTTATCAGCAAGCAGTCCCACTGTGTTTTGAGCACTGCATGGGAACAATCCCTCACCTCATCCATCCATCTACACTGAGCAAAATGGACCACTTCAGCCTCCATGGAAACACTTCAGCATCTTCAGTCAACACAGCCTTTCTGCCTCGGACCGGCTACACGATACTGGCCATTATCATGGGTGTGTTCTCTGTGGCTGGGATCATCCTGAATGTCCTGGTGGTGGTGGTGACAGTGAGACACAGACAACTGAGGCAACCACTCAGCTATGCCTTGGTCAACCTCGCCATATGTGACCTGGGCTGTGCCGTGTTTGGAGGTCTGCCCACCACTGTAACCAGCGCTATGGGATACTTCAGCCTGGGACGCCTGGGCTGCGTCCTGGAGGGCTTCGCTGTTGCTTTCTTCAGTGAGTTAATTCAAAATCAATATGCACTACTTTTTGTCCATGAGGAAGCTTTATTTCAAACTTGACATGAAATCACTTGCATGTAATTCAGTAGTAACATACTTTTCCAGGATGATCTTAGTCTGAAATCATCCCCTGCTCCCTCACAGGTATAACAAGTCTGTGCTCTGTCGCTGTAATTGCTGTTGAGCGCTATATAGTGGTGTGTTGTCCCATGGGTGCTGTCCTGTTCCAGACCAGGTAGATTTCATCAAGATTATCCTATTTACATGAACATTTTTGTTGGATGTTTGTTATATTTCTGTTAGTAATTTCTGCCCTAATGTGTTTTTGATTAGATCAATTTTGATTTGATGTGAGCTTTCTTCTATTTGTTCCCTTTTGGCTTTTTGGGAGTTATTTCTTGCTGACTATGAGGGTTCAGATCAGAAGGTGTCATTCTGCATGCTATAAACTGTGGGCCTGTAAAGCTATTTGATACTGTGATACTTATGGGCTGTAAATAAACTCAATCTTGAACTCTACGCTAAAAATTGATCGCTCCATGATCCTCATCATGTCTCTGCTCTCCGCAGACATGCAGTGTGTGGCGTGATGCTGTCCTGGGTCTGGTCGTTTGTGTGGAACACGCCGCCGCTGTTCGGCTGGGGCAGTTTTGAGCTGGAGGGCATCCAGACCTCCTGTGCCCCGAACTGGTATAGCCGTGATGTGGGGAACATGTCCTATATCATCATTTACTTCCTCTGCTGCTTTGCCGTACCTTTCTCCATCATCATTATCTCCTACTCTCGTCTCTTATGGACCCTGCGACAGGTGGGCGCTCATATACAGGACAGGCTGGATGTATGGGCAGCTGAGCATACAGAATGATGGGAAAATGATAAAATGCATCACGTTTAGCTGATTGTACAGAATACACAACAAAGTCTTGATTGTTGCTTGTGTTTTCTCCCATCTCCCAGGTGACCAAGCTGCAGGTGTCTGAGGCCGGCAGCACGAATCGCATGGAGGTGCAGGTGGCACGCATGGTGGTGGTGATGGTGATGGCCTTCCTAGTCACCTGGTTGCCCTACGCAGCCATGGCCCTCGCTGTCATCCTAGACTCCAATCTGTATATTGATCCCGTCATTGCTACCATACCGGTTTACCTGGCTAAAAGCAGCACAGTCTACAACCCCATCATATACATATTCATGAACAGACAGGTAATCCTTCATCGTGCACATGTATATTCACATGCACACAGATGCAAAGATAAATTCACACACATATAAGGATGAATATTAAATTAAATAAGACTGCATGCTTTAACACATGTAGACAATATTGTGTGGCTTATTTAACAAGTATGCTGTCTGTCTGTGTGTCTGTAGTTCCGGGACTACGCGGTTCCCACTGTCCTGTGTGGATGGAACCCATGGATCTCAGAGCAACAAGTCTCTGAGGATGAGACGACTGTCTCCTCTCTCAACAAGAGCCAAAAGGCCTCTCCAAAAGAGGTTATGAAAGAATAAAACTGTATTTGTATTCCTGTGGGTGCACTCATGGTACAGCAGCAGACCAAAAGAACAACCATCAAGCAATAGCCAAAGACATGTATGTGTGTGTGGAATTTATTGTATTTTTAACTATCTTTGAAACCTCTCTAATGTCAATAAATTAATCATGCTTTCCTCTGTGGTTGGATTACTTAGGTTAAGTAGCTTATGTAAGATCAAAGTGTATGTGTGTGTGTGTGTAGGTTTGAGTTTAATACCAGACAGATGTTCGCACAAATTAGCTTTTGCAAAACAGAATATTTGTTCTTGTGTGTAGTGCATTTTAAGTATCACTAAGGAAATTAAAATAACTATCCTTTAAGTAATTAACTGTAAAAATCTCCATAACAGTTAAATGTTTTCCACAATGTGGTCAATCACACTGCATATAGCAAAATAATGTCAAAGGATTTAATGACAAGAAATAAGTAATCAGATGGTTTTTATTCTTTATTAGGTGTACACAACCCTTTTGCTTTTCAAGGTCTGTGCTCAAACATGGTACACACCCCTCACACAAACAAGCCTCTGTCATCTCATGAGCTTTATGGCTTTCATTGGTAAAAATCAAAATAATCAGCATGTTTAATATTCCTCTGCACCACGATACCACACTCCAGCCTTTTGGATCCAGCATGTTAAACAGCACGAAAAACCTATCATTTTGGTCAAGTCTCACAGTTTGATCATTCACAGTCATTTCCCCCACTTTAAATGAACACAAATGCAATCATAATCATCCTATTACCTCGGCTCTTTATTGATTACAGAAATATTGCTATGAGTTTCATTAATTTAAGAAAAGAAAAAAAAAAGCCAGAATGTGAATAGCTGTATCAAACCTGTACACTTTTTGTATATACAGAGTGAGGGATCTATGTACATGCTACATACTGTCACACTCTGGGTAAATAAGTAGTCCTTCTGACAGACACAGACGCGGCACCACTTCACGACCTCTCCAAACCGATTCAGCGGAAAGATGCAAAAAGTGACTGCAGGTCTGTGTCTGAGGAAGAGGAAACTCCATTCTACACCTACTAGCCATGTCATAGATACAGTACATGTTGACATGTCGATTGATTGGTGTGTGAAACAGTTGTGTGCTTCAGCACTTGGTACTTGGCTCTTTAACAATGCTGTTGTTGTCCTGTTGTTTCTGGCAGCCTGTAACAACCACAGCATGAATCAACAGCGTGTAAGGGTGCTTTACGTGGTGCTAAATATAACTAAAGACTACTGTTAAAGACTAAATAGGTGTTGTTGTTTTTTGCTGTACTTTGCCTTGACTGAAGATTCAGAGTCAAATTTTGCAGCACAATTAGTCTGGTCCCAACACTGGCAGCACGTACACTTTGTTGTCATAGAAAGTTGATTACTGCGTTGTCATTGTCTTCACCTTATTCAACGAACAGTCCCCGGATGATGTCAGTCCTCATCCCAGCCACTACAGGGCATGTTTGGTGTAAGAGTCATATAATAAGGTCACGTCATATTTTCATACCAACGGGAAGTCTTCCTTTTACTCCTCCAGTGTGCCCTTATTCGGCAGCAGCTATTTCACATACCAACTGAAAACATCTGTGTGTGTGTTCATGACACAAACATGCTGAAAGAGATGACAAATAAAGACATGGGCAAAGGTGTTTTTTTTTCTGAACAGCAACATCATGGTCAAATTAACAGAGAATGACAAACACACAAGACTGACAGGTTGATTCTGCAAAATTATTATTATTATTATTATTTCTTCTTCACATACAGTCTTGAACCAGCTTCGCAAAAGGGACTCAAACATGCTCAACACACTCTGCTCTATCGGGTCGGGAGGCGGAGGAGGGGGGAGAGGGGGAGGACATACAAGACTCGCTGCGGCTCACAGCATCCAC
>OMLF01013706.1:0-11727 GCA_900302615.1 Holocentrus rufus | reverse complement strand
CACACTACAACCTCCTTACAATAAACATCCATAACAATAATTCTATAATAAATTTTAACATTATACGATATAAATACCTCACCAAAACTATATCAGTGTGCTATTATAGGATCATGGGAGCTAAAAATACCATAAAGTAAGATAAGGTCACTATAAAACTCACTCTGCGTACAGACCCACTTTAAGTCCCCAGAGGAATAGCATACTATGATACTGATTTTTATATGCATGTGTGGCTGTCTCCTCGCCCTCCAAGAGAAATGTATATATTGCCCTACAATGACCTCTGCCAGCGGCCAGAGTTTAAATTCTTGCCAGAAATAGAATCCGCATGGCCGCATTAATCACAAAACCCACCCCACCAACATGCATCACACATTAGTCCCATATAGTTTGAATTTCATTTAACAAAAGGCGATCTGACTAACCAGATCACAGGATAATACACTATTAATTGTCGTTTGTGTTGACAGTAGCTTTTGTATATTTTCATCAAACAAAGATGTATGTACCTACTGTAAATGCAAAACACAAGAGGTATCCTCCCAGTTTAGCAGCAGCAGAATGTAAAGTCCTGTCAGGCAAGTGGTTTCTGCAGTCCAGCTGGTCGCCTCGCTCCTGTGTGACTGTGAGAATGCACTGTCCTGTCCTAGAAGATTAAGCACATTATGATTTATTTATTAATGCAAAAATATCTTCATAGATTAAATTTTTAGTGAGACTCAGGTCCAGGGACAAGTCATCTGTCTTCTCGCCACTCCTCTGGACAGTATACAGTAGGCTCTATGAGGGCCAGTGTGGTGCACTGTGAAATATACTGTTGTCATATAACTGTATGCAATTCATGTTCATTGCACGCATAAAGTGTCTTTCTCCAGGGCTTTATTCCAAAGCTTAATAAATACCATCCATATTATCTGACTTTAAACAATGACAGCAACAGGATGTCTTAACAAAAGTCTTATTTGAACAGGGGTTTTTTTTTGCAGGAAGGGCAAACTGTTGAGGCACAGCCTTCAGAACAAACTAACACCCTCCAAAACAAACACTGATTGTTATAAAGATGCATATGATACAGCCATGCTTGCCAGATGATCTCCTGACACATATGTTCTTTTGTCAAGAGTGTGTCTAATATCCTGTTTTTATACTCAGTGGGGGGATTAGTTACAGCAAAAAGTATGTGTATGAAGAGTAGGGGCATTATTTGTTCCACCAACGGGATCATCTCTCATCATATCCATGGCTTGATTAATAGTTTTCCATTTGGTCAGAAGAGACAAAGATGTGTATTGATGGTGCTTAACAGCTGTCGTGACGTGGCAACTGCCATGCTTTGTGCACACAGGGGCCTTTAAATTATTAAGATCCCAGGTTAAAGATTGCTCCCCTGGCCTTGGGCCCTGCCACTTCAACGTGTATACACAGTCCATTCCCCTGGCCCAGCCCTCCTGGATGCTGTCTTTCACTGTGCAGCCAAGCAGGCAGGCTGGCAGGCAGGCAGCCCTCCCCCTCGGCATGGCTCACAGCTCAGAAGCACCTCATCCACGAGCATAAATTCTGCTTACTCACCACCCTCTGGGCTGACAGCTGCAAAGATCTGCAGTGGGGTGCGCGCGACACTCACACACACGCACACACACACACACACACACACACACACACACACACACAAAACGGTGCACATGTAGCCTAGTCTTTGTGTTTATACTAAGGGATATGCAGTATGTAGGCTATGAGCAGCTGCAGACCACACTACCAGTATTGTTTAGTAACATTTAGCCAGCATGTAAAAAAACAATACTATGTCAGTTCACATATCCACTTAGGGAGAAAAGAGCTTCTAAAATAATCTAATAAATTAAAAATGGTAGAACATACTCAAAATGAAAATGTAAAGATGCCAAAAATAAATAACACAAATAGGCTAGCCTACATACGTGGAGTTTCAAAGTTGGTGGACGTCCTTAGGCAACATGAATAATATATAAATCCACACTCATCAGAGTTAACGCTTCTGTATAGTTTTGAACAGCTGCTCCAAAGTCATATCATCTTTGAGTGGACAAACTTTCCAGTCGTCACCTGTCAACACCGGATAATTGTTACTGAAAAATCAACACCTATTAACACTGATGTGCATTAACACTAATGTGTGTTGATGCCCCCAAAACAGCAAACAGTTTGGCGCTGTATTCTACTTTACAACATATTTCAACTTTTTATTTACTCATTGGATAAACATAAACAAGCAAGCAAAAAGACAAACAAATGAAGAGAGAGACACATAGATAGATAGATAGATAGATAGATAGAAGTTTAAGAAAATAATGAAAATCATTGTCAAACAAAAATAAGTGGTGTTTTTTTTTCAGTCGTTTAAACTGTATAAATGCGGGTACAACGATACATTGAGAAATGCTATACAAAAGATTTATGTTGGACCAAATGAAGGACAGCGGGAGCCACACGGACTGAGTTTAACGGCGCACAATAGGCGGGCCTTACCTTAGATTGACAGGTCCCCAACAAATGAGACTCCAGAAATGTCGTCATTGTGGAAAATCCCGACCAATCACATTCATCAGAGAGAGCAACAAATCCATCGTGGTAAATGTGAACGGCAGAGGAGTTGTAAAGTGCATGGGGTTATTTATGAAGAGGCTGAGGAGTATAGATGAAGCTAAGGATACTGAACTATCTCCATTTACCAGCTACATTCACTATATAAACCTGTCAACAGCTTCTTGGGAAGTGGGACATCACATCACAATGTTTTTGTCAAGGACATAGCACGTTTTGTAATGTCAGTGTCTGAATAAGGCACATGAGTTACATGAATTAAAACTTGTAGTCGCAGCTTACATGTACAATTATGTTGCCTTCCATCTCAGCTGGGATATGGAGAGGTGCTATCCAAACACTTACGACAAGGTTTGTCACTGAATTTGTGTTGTGTTGTTGTGCTCTGAGCTATTTAAAAAAACACCCAGCATCTGTCTTCTTCTTAGCTTGACATGAGATGAGGTGCACTGCTTTAAAGGCAAGAATAGGTGGGAGTGAAACCAAGCTGTAATTGCTTGCTAAAAAATAATAATAATAAGGTGCTACCTGTAACCAATAGCATGTATTTTTATATTTTAGAATATATTTTCTCTTATGTAACAGAGTATATGGTGAAATTTTGTAATATAAGTATAGCTCTGCAAAAAAAAAAAAGAAAAAAATGACACAGGCAGGTATCACCATATTATCACCATATTATTTTTCAAAGTGTTGTTTTGGTTTTGTAGCCCCTTGAATCGATATTTCTTGTTATTGCACTTCATTTTCATGTGACTTTATTAACATCTACATTTTACTGCACTGTTACGTTAGTGCATAGTGCCATTTCTGTTTTAATAAATTCAAATGGGACTTTTGTATTTAATTGTTTTGATTCAGGTTGTCACCTCATTTATTATGTAATATGTTGTTTACCCATTTTCAGTAAATTTGATGAGCATCGTGAAACAAATAATATGACCCATGTATGGTGTTTTGTCTTGTATCAGAAGATCCTTGCCAATATCCATTTCCTTATCTTTATCAGACTGGCACCTGTTCGGAGAAGCCTGTGCACCGGTGTTGGTGTCCCAGGTGAGCTGTGTGATGCTGAGACCGTCTTTGCGTTGTCATCAGGCCACGGTAGGTGTGGGGTGGCCGTTATCCGAGTCAGTGGTCCTGCCTCCGCTACAGCCTTGAGGTTTATGGCTGGGATCACACACACCCTGCCGGCCCCCCGCACTGCGCTGTTACGCAGCATCACTGACCCCCACTCCAAAGAGGTGCTGGACCGTGGACTCGTCCTCTGGTTCCCAGGTGTGCTTTACTGTATCGTGTTGACAGACTTATGTAGTTAGCAAGGAGGATGTGGTTTTGTGTTCACATATGGGATGTTCCCCTCTCCTGCCCCATTGAGGTCTATCAATATTATATTTATATTGTGATCAGAGACTAGATATTAGAGAGACTAGAATTTATTAGACTGTTGTAGTTGTTCTATTATTTGCCTCTACCCTCTCGGTCATGATATCCACATTACTAACGAATGTTCACAAATCTTAGGCATATTATTTCACCTAAAACAGTCTTACAGCTACACTTGCTAAGATTTTATGTTTAAAAAAAAACATCTTATCAGCTTCAGTAACTAACTGCAGCTGCATCAGAGAAGTGACCCATCTTTGCTAATTGAGATCCCATAGATTCAGACTGTTTGCCCAAATTAAATTATGCTGTCTGTTATTGCCACTTCTTTGCACACGGGAAATGCCGAATCGAAACCTAGGAGCAAAATACAAAACTGCCTTTTAAATAATTCTCCATCCAGAGAAAACCCATTTTATTTTATTATTCTGTTTTCTTTCTGAAAGCGTTTTTATTGTGCTTTTGTTATCAGGTCCCCACAGTTTCACAGGAGAGGACAGCGCCGAGTTTCATATCCACGGTGGTCCTGCTGTCATCAGTGCTGTCTTACAAGCTCTCGGTAAAACCCATATATCATAAACACAGTATGATACTATATTACACAGCTAGGGTTGTCAGTCAATTAAAAGTTTTGAATCGAATGAATTACAATCAAATATATCAACATCTGCGTGGAAAAGCCCCCAAATGAAGATATTTCAACTCAAAAACATGACATAATTGTGGCACATGAGTAAAGCATTGAATAGAAATATCAAAAGGTGGAATTAGAAATCAATAAATTGTTTTATGTCCAGTCATACGAGCTAATTATTTTTAGAATTAATTAATCAAAGTTAACACATTAATTTGACAGTCCTATATACAACTTGATATAATACAGTATAAAAAATAACTGAGTAAACTATGATTTAATACACAGTCACACCATTAGTCCCCAGTGTGTTTTTTCACAGCACAGATAATAGTTCCATGGTCTTGACGCCCTTGGTTTGATCCTTGAAATTCATCATGCATAAACCCTTTAAACAGAGTATCTGGTGAAGTCATGACCATATATGCATCACGGTGACTTAAAAGGGAAAACCAACATTAGCATTCTCACTCTAAGATACATTTAATATGAGCCGTGGCAAACATGGTAATCCTGCTGAGAGTGACTAGAATATATGTTTAATGCAGTGCTCACGTTGGATTGCTAGAGGGCAGTATTGTATAAGTCTGTATAAATGTGTCTTGATGGTTTCACCAGCACTGCTAAGGAGTAGATAAATTAGAAAAGGTAGCGACAATGATGTATGACATTTGTCAGTAAGTCTAAATTTATTCAGAACTAAGTGGAGCTCAGTTAACTGATATGGACGAAGTTGCAATATTGGCCAGAGGGTAGCTGGCATGATATAGGTAAAATCTAATGTTTTGCTGCAATTAATGGACCGGACACCTCCAGGTGCCAAATGGCATTGTGCATAGTATTGTGTCCTCCTGATTGGTTTTGAAAAATGGTTTTGACAACAATGAAAGCATAACCTGTTTAACCTGCACATTAGGGAATGTTTTTGTCACTCCAAGGGAACCCAGAGTCATTGACTCTGTTTGACCCTCCTCGGTTTGTTTCTGTGTGTGCGTGTGTGTGTGTGTGTGAGTGAGATGCATGTGATGTGTGCCCACCTTGCACGTGTGTTCATGTTTGTATGACCTGCATGTGTGTGTGTTTGTCAGGAAGCCTGCCTGGCATGAGGCCGGCTGAGGCTGGAGAGTTCACGCGGAGGGCCTTTCATGCAGGGAAGCTGGGCTTAACAGAGGTAGGTCAGGAGGAGCACCATAAAACACACGCACAGACACATGGACAACATCAAGCCCATACAATTAGAAACACAAAAACATAAACTGTATGTTTATGAAAACCAGAAAACACCACAGATACATACAGATGTGTTTTCTGTGATACGGCGATACCATTCTCCCAGTTATAACACTGACAACTTTATATAGCTCATTAGCTCTCTGTGCTGTTGTCTCAGTATGGGACTACTGTATATGCATACAATGCTAATGAAATCACAGCATGGTAATGTGTTTTAAAACAACATCATAAATCATTTGTAGGCAGGTTTTGTGCCTACTCAGAATATTTAAGTATAGATGTGTCAGAAATTGTCAGAAATTAACAGAGATTTGGGACAAAAATGACCTTAACTACCTCCTTTTATATAATTCACCCCGATTCATCCTGCTCTTTTTTTGTAGAGTTTTCATATATTCATGTGTGAATGCAACCACTGTGCCCCATGGGCCATTGTAGGTGGTTCATGTGGTTTCTTATCAGTGTGAGAATACTGGAGCAGCTTTTGATCAGAAAACAACACAGCCTTAAGCCGGATAAAATGCCTGATTTGTATATTTATTTGATGGTATATTACAGTTTTAGAATAAAACAAATCTGACTGGTACAAATTTAGCACCATTTCCCAATGGGACATTCAGATGTATTAGAATGCTACAAAAATAAAATTATACAAAATAAAATTTCCCCTATAAAGACCCAAAATGACCCCCAAAATCAGATCAAGGGGGTAAACAGTGCCCTTTAGGGAAAAAGATAATTTCTTAGCATGATAGTGAAGATGATATAAGATAAGATAACACCAGGAAATTTGTCTTGGATATCAAAGCCGCAGCGCTGACATAAAAACAATCCGTGAAAACCACATCAAGCAGCAGCACAAAATAGAGGCCTCATAAGTCATACAACCAGCATCATGTTGATAAAAGAATACAATCATACATTCATCTATTTAGATAGATGCGCAGATTAAAGGCCAGAAATCTTGCAATGATCCAATCAGTCAGTATAAATAAGTGAATATTAGTGTCTGTGACAAGCATTGTTTCATTCCCTTAGGTGGAAGGCCTGGGCGATCTGATCCACGCTGAGACGGAGGCCCAGAGGAGGCAGGCTCTCAGGCAGATGTCTGGAGAACTGGGGCGCCTCTACCAGGACTGGAGCTATAAGCTGAAAAAGGTGGGTAGGCCCACAGTGCAGAGCGGGTTGGCAGGGTGGTTAGAAGGTGTAAACGTCCTCGTGGGTAGTACCACAGCTCACAGGGTAACCAAGACAGGCAGGTGGACTTTTTCCAGCAGAACTGGAGCTACAGGCTGACAGAGATAAAGAGAGATGACTGGGCTTGGTACAGTAGAAAGGCTGGGATGTCTGTAGTGGCAGCCAGTCTTGGTCTTGAATTTCATCTCCAGAATATCTTACATCTTGGACTTGGTTTCACCTCTTTTTGGATGTTGAACTGACTTTATCTGCCTATCTATAAAAATATAAAAATCTGGTTATTTTATTGAAGTTTGCTTTATTTCTCCTCAGCTCTACAAATTTGGCCTGCAGAAATTTGTATCTGTGCATTGATTAGCCCATTCGTGACTAAATGATGGTCCTCGCTAATAAACACAGTAAAGGTGGAAAATATTCTGCCAAACAGATTTTCAGATAAAACAAATCATGATTGGGGTGTCTCTCAGAACAGAGACACCCCAATCATGATTTTTCATTTGGAAACGCATGCAGTGTTTAATATCCGTTTTGGTCTTGAATAGGACAGATTATCTCTGGTCTTGGTCTGGACTCGGTCTCGGCCTCCTTTGGACCTGGTATAGACAGGAACTCAGCTGGATTCGACTGAGGTGGTCATCACCACAGTCCTGTCATCAACAGTGTTCAGAGGAAGGAGCTTGTGACTAGAAGGTTATTCCACACGTTACTCAACACCTTGTTGGGCACTCGCCACTCTCTTTGGAAATGCCTCATGAACGGCCTTGGCGCCAGACCTCAGCCAGCGCTCCAGGAGTTCCCCCTTGAGAAACTGTGTCCAGTTATCCATGTCTGAAATTTCTGAGAAGGTGTTTTGGAAAGAAACCATCTGAACTGGGCTTTAGGTCAGACACACGCTAATTTGACACCCAAACAATGGTGTTTTTTTATCTGCACAGCTGGCTTTGCACCGTACTGTTGATGGATTAAGATAATGGGAATGTGAGGCTTCCTGTTTTTGTGTTGCTTCGGCACGTACCATTGTGTGTGTGTGTGTGTGAGAGAGAGTGTCATACTGTGAATCAAAAGCACCGATCTATATGGTACGTGTAGACATTTATCTTGCATCCTATCTCTTATTAGAAAAAAATGGCACCAGGAGGGCCTTAAAAACGTTAGAAGAAAGAAAGGAAGGGGACTCATTTGACCCCAGTGGCAGAAACCTGTCCTGGAGTTCAGACGACACGTGGCGGTGGAAACCTGAAGCACTGATCGAGAGCACAGGGTGATCTGTCTAAAGTATATTGAAACAATATTTTGTCATTTTTTACCATAAATAAGTTGTTTCCTGATATAAATTATATTTTATGACAAGTACATGATGCTACACTACCAACCTAAAGATTTACGCTGGTTTCTCCCCCACAGGGATTGCTAATTGTGCAATTGTATTAAATATGTGTATGTATGTAAAATTGCATAATAATAAAAAGAAAATAATGACAATACTAATAACAGTAGCCTCAGAAAACTACCAGTATTTTTACTGACATGAAAAATAATAAATTTAGAAATAAGAAACTATATGGAAAATATTACATATGACAAAAATATGATTGACCTTATAATTGCAGGAACAGATCTTTGTGTAGATGCATTCAGGTAAGTCATAAAAAGTGGAATTTTACCCGGCCCTAAGAGGACCAGGAAACAGAGGAGCAAAGTCTGATTCATTTTTAAACATAATCACCCTCTAATAGGAGTACTGATCTAACAGAGTCAATTCTTAATTTCTAAAGATTTTTTTTATCATCATTGTTCTTGTTCGTCGTATTGTCTAAGTCGGAACTGCAGTCGTTATTATGTGATCAGGTCAATGACCGCAGTTGAACACTCACTTTTCATTTATAATTGCTTTGTGAGTGGGAACTGTTGTGTGTAATTCCGTTCTGCCTTCCTCGGCATTACAGCTGAGTCAACGCTACTGGAAACTTTGTTGAGCTGTTAGTTCCTGAGAAGGGCCACTAGAGGCAAATCAAAAGCCCATTTCTATTTTCGCTTTTCTTGTGAACCAAGTGTTTCGAAAAGGTACGTACTGTACTGTAATGTGTTGTAGCTCTACCTCACTCACATGACACACACACAGTGCGTCTCTGTCTCTCTCTCTGAAAAGTTGGCTTTGCATTGGTGTGGATGGATTGATCGCTGGATACTTAGCCTGGTTGTAGCGCTGCTGAGTGTCTGTCACTTTGTTAGTTTGCGCACTGATACATGTGGTGTGTGCCAGCATCATCTTCTTCATCTGCATCCTATAATTAAATGGATCTCAGAAAGATGACTGAACCTTAAATTTGGGT
Organism: Holocentrus rufus; assembly: GCA_900302615.1. NCBI lineage: Eukaryota > Metazoa > Chordata > Actinopteri > Holocentriformes > Holocentridae > Holocentrus > Holocentrus rufus. The sequence goes on along the minus strand of OMLF01013706.1, from coordinate 2,361 downwards.
TAAATTTTATTGGACTGGAAATAAGATCTAGGCTGCCATAAAATTCACTTAACACATTATTATCCAGTTGAAATGTTATCTTGATGGACCTTTATGAGGAAAAAAATAGAAACATTTTTCAAATGGCAGCCATCCAAAGCTCCATCTATGTTTTTTTTATTTTGTTCAAATGCATCTTATTTACTGTGCTTGTGCACTATTTCACCTTCATTAATAGAAATAGAAAGTTTTTTCAGCTTATCCATCATCTCAAATAAGATAATGCCACTGACTCATTTCAATAAGGGTGTGAGTTTTTGGCTTAACAGAGATTCAATTCACTAATTGGCAGTTTGATTTAAAAAGAATTAAAAAAAAAGGTTTGTACAGTTTGTAAACCACAATATTTGCATCAACAATTGGATTAAGGTGTTCAGTCAAAAATGTTATAAATGTAAAATGTAACCAGTAAATAAGCATGCAATAATGTAAGAATATTCTGAAATTTGAAAAAAGATTTACTCAGAATTACTTACATTACACTTATATTACAGGGTTACATTATTGTAGATGACCAAAAAAGACCAAAAATTGAAAGTCTGTTAGATCATCACAACCAACATTTGGTCCTGTTTTTTTTTTGTTTTGTTTTTTTTTGTAAGAATTGTGAATGAATCAGTTGTCAGCGTTTCAAATTCATTTGAATCCAAAGTCGGAGCAGTTCATTCTGTTTCTTTTAGTAAAGTGATGCAGTTGCAAAGTTTATAATCAATGCATCAGTTCAGTGGTTACACCTCTGTTTCCATACTCTGTCAATCAAGATGCTTATGTGGTGGTGGATAAGTTCCTATATCTGTATTATACATCCCATGCTGGACTTCAACTGGCTGAGATTGACCCACTGACTGTGGACCAGTCTCTTTTACTTTCACATCATGTTGATTTGGTTGAGAGCATCGGTTCACTGACCCCAGATCAACACTTCAGCTTGATGGATCTAAGCCAAAGCCGCTACTCTTCTGAGAACTGTTTTGGGATTACAGACCAGTAATGAGTGAGATCTTGCAGCACCTTGGCAAGAGACCTGGCACGCCTCTCCAGGTGTTCTCCCATGAGAAACCTTGTCAAGCTGTTCATATGGCCCTTCCTGTGGAAGGTTACTGGAAGCTGCCTTTGTTTTTGACTGAGATTTCTACGAATCCAGTGTTTTGAAAGTATATCTTCTGTACTGTGCTTTAGGTTTCACGCCCACACAATGCAGCTCCGCTTCCTTGTTGTAAATGGACTGAAGTATAGGAATCTGAGGCTTCCTGTTTTTGCAGCTCTAGTGCTATTGTGTGTATGTTTGCAATGTCAATCAATCCTGACTGATGCTGTGGTGCATTTTTTCTGCATCTGTATTCTGCATTCAAATTAACCTAAAAAATGTGACACAACAAAGGGATAAACTGGCAAGAGATTTGAATTAATCTAAATTTAACGCAGTCCGGGAAAAAGACCAAACCAATTAAATCAGTCCAAGCTATTTTTCTAAAGCATATATACCTCCAATATATACACTGTGCAAGTGTACAAATGAACAAAATCTATTGCCTGGAAGTTAAATCACCAGTCCTGTCCATGGAGAAGATTGCTTATAATCTAAAAATAGAAAATATGAACTTGTGCTTCTTGTCTTGTATGTGAATTTGGTTCTTTACTTTCATTACTACCTTTCCGACACGTCTCTGTTTCACTGCATCACACAGTGCCTGGCTCATGTCGAGGCCTTCATAGACTTCAGTGAGGATGAGCTCATCGAGGACGGAATCTTAAACCAAGGTATGTATGAACTTTACCCTCTTGGTTGGGGCAAAATAACAAGACAGTCATCCCTGGGGGGTTGTGGGGCGTCTGAGGGCTCTGTTTCTCTCTCAGGAGCGAGGAGTTAGGCTGGTTTTCCTGTTTGGATCTTTAACTGGTCAGCGCGTGAGTTCGCTGCACTGTAGGGAGAGGTGATAGACATCAAACCTCACCGAGGACGGTTTCCTTCAGGAAGTGAAGAGAGAAGGCCATGGGGACACCGGAGGCATTCGTCTTGCCTTCAAAGCCAACCTGCCATGTTGTTCACAGGAGTACTGCTGTCAGCATCACCGGCCTAAAGCCCCATTGCTGTGTGTGTCGGGGGTGACCCATGCATGTATGTGTTTGTGTAAGCATGTTGTTGTGTTGGCGTGTGTAGATTTGTGTGTGTGAGCATAATGTTACATCTTTACCACATCAGCTTTTGAGTGCGTGTTGTGTGTGTGTGTGTGTGTGTGTGAGAGAATGTGTGTGTGTGTGTGGCTGTAGCCACCAGGAGCTGTGGAGCGGTGTCTTTCTGTAGCTCACTGCAGTCAGTAA
>OMLF01013705.1:0-11049 GCA_900302615.1 Holocentrus rufus | reverse complement strand
GGTTGTATCTATCTATCTATCTATCTATCTATCTATCTATCTATCTATCTATCTATATATATATATATATATATATTTTTTTTTTTTTTTTTTTTTTTTTTCCATCATTGAATCTTTGTTCAATGATGAAACACATCCTTTCCTTGTCCCTAACTTGTTCCAAAAATATCAGAGATGATTTACTGAGAGGGTAAATTTAAATTCTTATGGATGCAAATGAATCTTAACACAATTAGAAATTTAGTCATGATAGCTTGAATAAGTCTGCCTTGAGTGAGCTATTTGCCGGCATATGCTGTCCTTTTGTTTGGGAGTGATCATTACGGGCCCATTGGGAACAAGCAGATGTCATCATCTGCCTGGCAGAGCACGATGATGAATAACCATGGGGTGGCAGAGTTATGAGAGTCACAGGAAACCTATGTCACAGTGACAAAGTCACACATGTCAGCTGGTGAAATAAACACATTGCTTCTCTGAACATCAGAAATGACCTACAGAACTACAGACATCAGAACTGACCAGCCAAACAAATGTTCATAGAAAATCACATAGGATCATGTGAGAGTCTGCATGATACATTAATTTAGTACTGAAATTAGTTTTTAATGCAATGAAAGTATTAATGTTTATGATTATTAATGATTATTAAGTTTTAATGAAACAGATTTTTCAACAGATTTGGACTGGTGAGGTTCGACTGTTTTTGAAACCCAGTAAAAACAAATAAAACATTCCTAATATGTACACAATTTACCAAATTCATGCAGGCTGATCCAACTCTTATTTCAGCTATTTGTGTAACACGTGTTATTTGTAATATACACATACTGTGAAACCAGCCATGCACTAAGCCATTAATTTAGCTTTGTGAGATGGTGCAATCTCACTGCATGCTCCAGGAAGTGCTTTATTATTATTATATGTTGATGCTTTATACTATTACTGCTACTACTACTACTACTACAACTAATAATAATAATAACACAATTTATAGCTCATATCCAAAAGCAGAGTTTACAATGTGTTTTACAGGAAGGCATATTGTTGTTATGAATAGTGTAATATATATGGAGGAGATTAAATAGGAATTATTCAAATGAAAATTGGTTATAAAATGAATAAATAAACAAATTATGCAGAAAATAAAATAAGATAAAATAAATAACACAAGACCATGAATAGGCAACATAAAAAAACCCCAAAACAAAACACTTTAATAAGAGATTTTAGGGTTTAGGGATGATGATGATACTGAATTAGCTAGACTAATTTCTAGGCAGGGCCTTCCCAAGCTCTCGGCTCTGAGGGCAAAAGCACAATCACCTTCAATCTTTTAGATTTTGGACTAAGAGACAATCATGATGGCCGCAGGAGCTCAAGCAGCTTTCCACCTAGCAGGAATTAAGAGATCTACAATGTGGCTGGGGCCGCAGCTTGCTGTTCTTTAAACAAGATCAATAAAATTATGCTAAACTGAGGGATATTCTGGGTAGTGCCTTCATTTTGCCCCAGTTAAAATCCTGCCTGCTGCACTGTGAAGAAGCTGGAGATGTGAGAGAGACTTGTAGAGCCTTCTCTAAATCTTTGGTTGATAAGAACGATTTGATTATTGATGTTTATCAAAAGTATGAACCAAGACTACACTGCTAGATGACACTGCTATCTTAACCAAATGCACAGCTAAAGAGTTTTACTTTGAGTTTGCAAATGTCTGTAATGCTTGCAAACACTGCAGTGAAACAGACGTACAATGGGAGCTAAAATGCATTCGAAGGCTTGATGAGGCTATGAGTGCACTCTGCACTGCTTCCTCTGGCCCTCCCATGTTTATTCAATGCACCTGCTCAAGACCTTATCCGAAACCCACCTATAGACCTACACATTATTAAAATCCACCACTTGCTCTAATTACTGGCTAATGTAATGCAATCACAAATACATTTATTTTCACAAATTTTTTTCAGTTACTACAAACATTTGCAATATTAACTATATTGTCATATATTACTGGATTTGTGACCCACAGTCCATGTTAGGCCAACCTTAACAGGCAGATTGAGTAATATAAGCAAAAGGAATATCATCAATTAGGCTACAACGTATTGCTGCCTCACAAAATCCATTATAAGTCCATTTTCAAAACTTATCTATTAGCACAACATTTACAACCTCGCTCCCGCACCACGTCTCTGATTTGGCTACTTTGGCAAACATCAAGTTTTCATACGACATTTATTTCCATGCCCAGTTTACAATCAGTGTGAAATGTGTATGATGTCATGCTACATACTGTATGAATGGCATGCCAGTCAGGGTTTGGATGTATTAGGCAGAGACAGAGTAATGTCTGTTAGTGTTGCCATTTTAGAAACAAGTACAAACAGATTACACATATCATACTTAAATCACATTTAACTATTGTCATTATTGTTTTATCATCCTAACCTGACTGCTTACAGCTGCATGGAGCTATTAAAAAAGGCCCTTGCGCTGTCAAAGTCAGTTTTGGGATCATTTGCAAGAGGCACGTATTAGCCCAACTTTGTACAGATTTCTGTTAGTAAAATTCATATGGCCTATCTGGATTGGATCTTAATTGTTGAGCATTTTGAGCATGGGACCGAATAATTTTAAAATCTGTACAAATTACCATAAATCAGCTATTTGCTAGCCAAATCAATCTGACAAAGATGTGCTGTGTAAATCCTCACAGATACACACAGAATGGTGAGGGTAGGCAGAAAAAACACAACCCTCTGGTAAACTCTCAGATGCACTGATTAGTCACATTGTGAGTTCAGACTATCAATTCATGCACCTTGGTTTTGCAGTCATACAGAATATTCCTAGATAAAAATATTTAACTCATCAAGTGTGAAAGAAAGACAAGCAAACTTCAAGAAATCTTAAAACTATTAAAAGTCACATTTTTTAACATGAAGTTATGCGAGTAAGTTGTCTGCAAGACTTAAAGCTGCACAAGGCGAGATTTTTTTTTAAAGAGTACTGCCATTTTATCTGTTTAAATCACAAATTGAAGCCGCATGAAATGCTATCTATTCACCTTAACGCTTGAATGCAATTCTGGTGTTGCTGGATTCACCACCAATGGCTGCACCAGCTACAATTTGTTTTTCACCATCTCCATCCATTGCAGCCGCTAAGAAGAAGAAATATAGATCCGAGGAGTGTGCAATTTACTGACATCACATTACATTCTAAATATAACGTAAACTGTGCACTTAGCACAACAACATCTCAAACCTTCAAAAACCTTTAATTGTCGCCCACTGCCACTTGGGGCCACCAGGTGCAAAGTTGTCTAGTGCAGATTTAAATGGTGTAATTGTCTGCAGAGATGGTGAAATGTTTTTTTTTATAGATAATGGCTGACTGCAGCAGTATGGAGTCAGTGACATTTCCTTATTTCCTCAAGGTTGTCTTAGCTTCATGTCATGTATTGTATTACCTTATTAAATGTTGTATTGACAATTGTGATATGTTAACAAAATTAATAAATAAATAAATAAAGTTCAGACCAAGGGGCCGAACTCAGCCTGGCTAACACCAGCCTCTTGATGCTATCTCTCCAGAGTCTGGTAAAGCTCTTCTCCTCTTATCAGCTTATCACACAGATAATGAGGAGTGGCGTCCGACGCTGGTTGGATTTCACCAATTTATAATGGATCACAATCCCCATTGTAGCTGATGGCATAGCAGGTGGAGGAGCAGAGCACGTTCATTTGGTCGGGAGGTGAGGGGTGTTGCAGATTCAAACATGAGACCCAATCAAACCCGGTGCTCAGAATTTGAATGGCCAAATGAATAGAACCTGTCTGGTGGTGACAGCTCCCTGCTGTCCCGCGCAGTCAGCGTCAGCCAGTCTAGGCCAAACTGGCCTTGACGTCTGACGTCAGCTCCTGGTGGAGATGTTCCCTCTAACGCCCTTTACCGGCTGGCTGCAGAACAACTTCACCCTCCTCCCACTTCAACACAAGTCAATATGGCCAAAGCCCATAATCCGTAAAGAAATATGCAATAGCACATTTCTTGTACAAGACCTATTGGCCTCTATAGCTAATTTAATTCCTTCAAATTTCTCCTTTTACAAAGATTTTTTTTTTTTTTATAATTGTGCCACAAGGGACATATTTGAGTGAATCTCAGTGCAGGCGAGAGGTCATGTCAGCATAATCCTGTTTTTGGCTTGCAGCATCAGCCAGGCTCCAGCTACATGCGGGTTTGCTTTATGACCATAAGGCAATGAGCTGACTTTCCCTGCAGTTACAGCCTCCACCTGTTCCACCTTGTTACTCTACTGCACAATCTATTCCTTCAAAAACATACATATATTATCACCCAGAAATCCCACTTCCTGGGTGCCAAATAGTTGACACTCAGTCAGCAGGTGATGTCACCAGTCACTTCATGAATAGTTTTCTACATTCTGTGTTTCAAATTCATTATGCATTAATATTACATTGGCAGGACAAATCTTGAACACAAATTCCAAGCTACATGGATTTGTCAACTGCAGCCAAGTTCTGTCATTTTAAGCTCGCAGTTCCTTTCAATAATGGCTTATATCCATGTAAGTTTGCAATGTGACTGTGTTTGTCGCACAAATGCTCTACTAAATCCTTACCATTCCAGTACAATCCCCACTCTGCCACAGCTACCGCAGGCAGTCACATCTATAAAGCTTTCTCTGTCAGCAATACAGACCATGTCCTGGTGTAAAAGAGTGATAGTGGAAGTCAAACACCCGTTGCAATGAAGCATAATACCTACCATATACAAAGAGGGTGTAGTCGTCGTAGGCCTCTCCCACAGCATTGGAAGCCACACAGCGGTAGGTGCCATTGTAGGACTTATTGAGGTTCTCGATGTAGAGATCAGAGCCGGTGACCACAGCATGAGGCGGCACATCTTCGTCTACTCTCAGCCAGCTGATCTGATGAGGGCTGGAAAGCACAAATACCACACATATCATTCAGAAGCTGTCTATCCGTAGCAAAAATCTGAAATAAAGGTCAAAACTGAGATCATCTCAGGGAGGCCATTGGCAGGCCCTGTCTAATGATGTATTTTATGAACAGCACGCAAACAACTGGTAACATTTAAATGCTACAATGAAATGGAAAGGTTAAGGGAGTGCTCAGACAGGCAGAAAAGGGATATAGAAAAGTCTGAAGCTGCACTCAGCTATCTGGGGATTTCGAAGTTACAGTGTAAGCATGATTCAGGGTAAAGCGCCGCATGTCCACCTATATGAATACTCACTGTGGTTTTCCTTCTGCAATGCATGTCAGATCTAGATTGTCACCCTCTCTAGTTAAACCCTCAGGGTACGTCACCACGATCTTCACTTCTGGTTTATCTGGAAATAAGCAGATGTTGTTTTTTTTTTGTTTTTTTTAACAATACAGGTTTTAACAATACAGCCTTTTCTCTTTCACACCTAAAGCCGAAGCAAAATCAAATTACTGCTGCACTCTAAGGGGAGCGCTGAGTGCAATAGGCTCATAAACAAAGTGTAAAGTAACAAAGCCAAGAGTACAAGAGGAGAAAATGATTATCCTATGTACTCAGAAGACATCCACTCAGACTACCTACAGCAAAATGATTTTTTTTTTCTTTTTTACTCTTATCAATGCTAGCCAAAGATTACCAAAATGTCAAGCGGTCCCAGTCAAGCTTTACCTGTCTCTTTTTTCCTTGAAAGGTCAGACAAAACAGTTGTCTACCTGGAAAAAAATTAATATTCTGCACAGACTACAAAAGGGTACCTTAACCTTTCTTTGATGTTTAACACAGTGTAAGGCAGCCTGTACTACCTCTTCAATCAATGCACCATTTAAGGAACACAAAATATCATTTGACACCTGAGTAAAAGTTACTTTTTAGCCTTGCGGTGAATGTGTCCTCGGGGCCGGTTTGCAAGTGCAGCATGCTAGGACTTTATGACTTACAATCCTGTAAAAAATACCGTACATCTAGGAGGTGATGATCAGTAATGCACCAAGTCTACCTAGTCTAGCTCTAGGCTAGAGAAACTACACTAGCAGGTCACTCACATAATACTTCCAAGTGTCTTTGTGCTTGGAGGTCCTTTACAGCTGGGTGGTCAATGATGCAGTCCACTGGCACTCCATCATCCTCTTTGGTGACAGCAAATCTTACCCGGCTGCTGACAGTGAACATCCTGTCATAGGTCTCCTCTACCGTTGTCTCACCTAAAATACAATCAGCGACATGGGGAGAGAGAGAGAGAGAGAGAGAGAGAGAGAGAGAGAGAGAGAGAGAGAGGAAAAAGAGACAAAAAAGTTAACTACTAACCAACTCAAAAACAAACCCCATATCCCACAGCTGCACAATCTGCAGTGATCATAATGAGCAAATGCTGACGTGCAGTTTTTAAGACAAAATGAGAGCTGCTTTCCAGTTGCATTTACATTTAATTTATGATTAAACGATGTGATGCTGGAACCAGACTTATAAGGATTCAAATTGCCTTAGGTCTTCAGTTCTGACAGAAGTAGCGAGGAGTGGCTTGGTTCTATAAGCTTGATAATGAATGCCTCTGCAACTTGAGGGTTGAGCGTTGTTGTGGCTAACCCTGCAGTAATCTGCTGCCCACTAGGCCCTTGGCTGTCAGAGGGGCATTCATTTAGAGAGCATTACAATGCCACAGGGGCATCGCATTAGCCGCAGTGCTGAGTGTGATGGTTTACTCGCACTTAATGAAGTGAGGAAATAATTACAGCCCCTCTCTGACCTGCAGCACACTTCCATTTCAGCCCTGTCACAGGGGAGCCAGGCTGGACTCAGGGAGGGCAAAACACTGTTGTTCCACAGTCGATGATCACCACTATACACATGTGTGGCCTCTTGATGGTTATTAACCCCATGTAACACACACCCACCCACCTAAGACCCGGCTACATAAAATTCAAAGTGCCGGGATGGGTAAGTGGTCATTCCGCTTGAGGCATTAAATTTGACTGCTCTACCAGCTGCCGAGAAAGAACAGGTTATTTGAAAAGCCTATTGATTGTGGGGGGGGATAATACGTCAGAAACTATAACAACAACAGTAAGTAATGATAATAACAGATTAAACACGAGAGGAGAGCGAGATCAAAAAGCATGAGAAATAGGGGGCTCTCATTTAGAAAGAGTAATTATTTTACTATATCATTATGGAATCAATTAAAGAATTCAATACTGCAGTATCAACAGGCACACAGTGCAAGGTCATCAATTGATTAAAGTTTAAATACAAGACCAAAAATGAGCACGAACATTATTATCGATATACATATTAACCCTGATGTTAAATTTTTATTACTGTACATTTGTACCTTTACATTTGTAACCTGTACAGTATTAACTATATTCTGCATCGGTGTGATTTGATACTATTCATTCAAAATTCAAAAGTATTACCATTAAACATAACATATTATCTAGAGCACTGCGACCCATAGCAACTCTCTTAGATTAATATGAGTAGTACCTATCCTTTCTGTCCCTCACTCAATAAAAAATGAAATTATACATTTTAATTAGATTTCTCTTATCAGTTACTGCTTAGCTACTGGTAATGATTCATTTTATAAAATAATTTCGATTTGAGAAGTCAGTGGTGGGAAAGACAGCTCCGAGTTGTGCCATAAAAATCGGACTCGCGCAGACCCACACATAGTTTTTGTACAGACCAATGAACGCTTGTCAATTATCAGTTTCATCAAAGTCTAAATGAGGAAAACAACCGCTGATCAGGTCGTGGAAGGACTCAAATCTGAATGCAGAGGAGCCTTGAGTGTTGCAGCAGAGATGTCAAATCAAACGCTCTTGTGAGCATCAACCACTGATCAATCCCGGCGCAATCAAGCATAGCCTCTTCTCAGGGTGACTCTCTCTCCAGTCACTTTGTAAGTCAGAAGATTTTCCTGCCAGCAGTACATAGCAGCTTCTGATCAAGCTGATATAACAGTGCTTCTAATTTACTGTAATATTGCTATAACTGGGAGAATTGCAGTTTACAACTAAGACAACATTTCTGTTTTCAAATTTTAATACACTTCATCTCTTTTGTACTCATCGTGATTAACTTACTCCAAATATTAGTGTGGGTTGAGGTTTGTGCAACCAGAAAACCAAATATGATTTTTTTCTGGCTCACAAAAATCTGAATTTGCATGTGATCAGTGAAATTGAATGTTGGCATTTCAGTCTCAAGTCTTAAAAGTTGAACATATACTTGTTTGGAAATTAGTTTGTTGATATCCACTTGCAGTTTAACAGATCGCAAATTACTGTTTGCAGAGAATTTGCAAACTCCATTCATCTTTTCAAAGTCACAATTTCAAGTTCAACTTTTTTAGAGATCTCACACTGTGGCAACATCTGGGTATATACAAAAAACAGCTTGTTGACATAATCAAACTGCCTACAGAAGCCCTGAGAGGCTACAGAAAGGAAAATAAATTTGCAATTCTCTCGGTGGATCCAATATACTGACTCACCAACTGGTGAAAAAACATTTACCAGGATACTTTCGGAGGAGCTGGGTTCAGATATATTGTCAATTATGCTAACAAGGACTGTCGCCACCTTGAGGTGAGTCTCTCTCACTCCTGTACTCGTCAGTCCCCGATCTGACAGCATGATAAATGGCTGCTCAGCCAATTGGGCCAATTTGAAAGTGTGTTTAAATTAGACATTTTCCTGCCATTATAGCTGTTTCCCTCGCACATGGACACTCGACAAATGCCCGATCGCTGTGATTGTATAAAATAGATGTGTGCCTTTTAATCTCAATACATGCAGGAGCTAATAAATTGTTTAGCGCGTCCATAATGAGAAGTGATTTGTGTTTCCTGGGGCACAAGAGGACGTGACTCTCTGGCTCTCTTTATGTATCCACTGCCACTATGGATTAGCCCCGCTCAGCATGTCAGTGGCATTTCGCTGATCTAACCATCCTGTTGTCTCCCGCTCCCCTACACAAGACTCAACATCTCATAAACAGAAATTGACTTCGACTCCTGTAGGGAACACTGGAGGCACAGATGGCATTTAACTTCAAATTCGCTCTTGTCTAAATATTTCATCTCTCAACAAGCCAAATGAATCCCCTCCATTCTAATACATATATAATTTGACAACAAGCCCAGAGATATCCACTCTGTGTAAATATGATATGACTAAAATGAATATTCGTCATGCTGTACAATAAGTACAAAATGAATAATTGATGACCCCTAATCATAACTGAGAGGTAATAAGGATTTTTCACAACACCAGATTATATACCCCTCTCTCCAGCACCCTACAGCAGGCCTAAGGCTTTGAAATGAAGATGAAATGTGCAAATATGAGCTCATAACCATGTTTACCATGTATAGATGGTCAACAGTAAATGAATTAGATTTGGGGATGAGGGTAATTCTAGTCTTGCAGCCTTGAAATGCCATCCTTAGGGAGGGTGCAACAAAATGTTTGCAGAAAATATGAGCATTTTAAATTTAAACAGGCATCACTGAAATGGAAATTAATGTACAACACTGCTTTTCAGATCTATATATTTGAATTTTATTCCTTTTTTAATTGCTTTGGTGAAGAAAAAAATGCAACCGCATCACATTAGTTCCCAACCTGAACAAGTCACGAATACATGGTGTGATCCTTAACAGGCTGAACAAGCAGCCTGCCATTATGGACACAGGCTTTCCTATACATGTCAATCAACATAATCAGTACACCACGCATTAATGTTTTAGGGGCAGAACTACATTTTGCTCACAGAAGAAGCCCCTCTGGAGACCTGGACTTCGAGGGAAGTGGACAGGCCCCGAGCATGTGAAGCAAACTGAGGGAGGCTGTTATTCCACCGACCTGTCAGTTCTTCCTCTCCTTTCATCCATCTGATGGAGGCAGCTGGCTTGCTGCCCATGGCTGTGCAGGTGAGCTCGGTCTCGTTCCCCTCGCTGACCACATCCTCACGGCTGTCGATGATTGGGCTGCCTGGAGGGACTGACACATGGCAACAGCAAGAAAGAAGTCAGGAAGACGCTGGCAGGGCACATAGACTACATGAATACGCAGATACACACACATGCACACATACAAAATAGTCTGCTATGCTAAACTTCTGTCAGGACGCCAGAACTTATGATAAAAAAAAAGCTACTGTTACAGAGGCTTTGAATCTGTGCAAAATAGGATAAGGCACATTTGTCTCCTGCCCCTTGAGTTAGTCACTGCAGCAACTTGCTGAACTTAAGACACTTGAAAAAAAAAAAAAAGTCAGTGGGGTGTTTATTTCAAGGACTCTTCAATGCAACTCTTCGTTCAGAAATTCTGCAGCTAGGTTTCAATTGTACAACTAGAGTAATTACTTTAAAGTGTTCTTAATTCCTTTCAATCCCCCAGGATGTCTGCATGTATAATAAAGCTTAACTAGAGTAATTTCACTCCAAAGCATCAAAGTGTGGCACAGCTGACTCTCAATAGGGAATCGTTTGGAGCAGCCAAGTCAACATTCACCAGGATTCACAGAGTCAACACAGCTGCCAAAACCAACACGGTCTGAGCCATCAGTCTCAGCATCTGCTCCTTTTCGCTATGCTGTTGAGCACTGTGAGAGCCTAATTGGCTGACATTTTGTTTCAGTTGCTAAAGATAACAGGATCAAAGATTACTATTATTTCATATTCACTAGCTATAATAGAGAGAAACACAATAAAATGATGTGTTTGTGTGCGTGCGTATGTGTGTGTGTCGAGATGCACGCGTGTGCGCATGCTCACACATGCATGCTCACACATACCCAGGACAGTGATGTCTGCGTAGGCTTCCTGAGGAGGATCTGTGTAGAGCTGGCACACATAGCGTCCCTCATCGGAGAGTGACACGTTGGACAGAGACACCCGCAGTTCGTTGTCAGAGAAATTCACCAGCTGGAACCGGCTGTCCTTCAGAGCTGTGGGGATACATGGGAGACAGAGAGACAGAGAGGATATGGAGTATTGAGACACAA
>OMLF01013704.1:13409-59818 GCA_900302615.1 Holocentrus rufus | reverse complement strand
AAATCAGTGCACCACTTTCAGGCACACAGTTGGGCTGTGACTAATGATTATTTTCATTGTTAAGTATTTTTGTTTATTGATTAACCAATTAATCGTTTCGTGTAGGCCTAATATCAAAAAATGGCAAATGCAAATGCTCATTCAGTCCAAAGTTATGTTTTCAAATTGCTTCCTTCATCTGACCAGCAGCCCAAAAAAAAGGTAATAATTTTAGATTGATATAAAATAAAAGTAAGTGAGTAGTAAGTAAGTAAAGAAATCTTAGCATTTTAGTGAAGCTGTAATGAGCAAATGGGTATACTTGATAAATAACTAGATAAACAATTTGTGAAATTATAATACATTAATTTTATGTTGATCGACGAGGACGAACACAATAATATGAATCTCAATGGGCATTTTTCCTTTTCGGAAAAATATAGAGCATATCAAGTCCACCAGGAATTTCTGTGCTTTGTGCATGACATAGTAGGACGCAGCAGGGCAAATTACAGTTAACTAACCGGATATAAAAGGTGTGGTGCTTCTTCCTTCCAAGTAACTGTCTGTACCTCTACCCAACGTATTGCACAGACCACCTACTATGGAGCCATCAGCATCGGAACCCCCCCACAGTCTTTCCAGGTGCTGTTTGACACCGGATCTGCCAATCTGTGGGTGGACTCCATCTACTGCAACACTCAGGCCTGCAGTGAGTACAAACCAATCTATAGTCTATATGGCAGAGACCAACTGGCTTCATGCTATTAGTACTGCATGCAGGATTTGCAGGGTTTGCAGTTTGTAATTATGTTTCTGAGATGACATGATGTTCATACTGAGGATTTAGATTTCTAATGTAATGTTATAGGCGTGGCAGTGAGGTTTTTTTTGGCCTTTGGGAAACATCAGCTACCATGTAGTACTGTGAGGTTGAATTCTGATGATCAAATGAATTAGCAGAATGTAAAAAAAAAAAAAAAAGGCTCTGCGGCTCTGCAGGCATGAGGACATGTTCATATGTCAGCAGCTCCAGAGATAATCCTCATCTATGCCATTTCCAGACACGCACAAGAAGTTCAACCCCCAGCAGTCCTCCACCTACTCTAACAATGGACAGCGGTTCTACCTGCCTTACGGAGCTGGAAGTCTCTATGGAATCTTTGGATACGATACTGTCAACGTGAGTCTAACCACAAGCAAGCTACCCATTAGATTAACTAAATAAGCCTCATTATTAGCACTAGGGTTCTTGCAACACCACCATTTTTGTCATACATACCATACCATACTAGGATAGACTAAGTAATGTCCCGGTGTCGTGCCAAAGTGCGTATACTAGTACTAAAAACACTTTGTGATTATTATTATTGTTATATTTTTTATGACAGGAGCAGTCTCGGTATTGAAACAGGCTGAGGGTACAAACTAGAAAGCTTACAAGGTCTACGACTGACTTTGATAATATAAAAAGCTATGAATCATATATTTTTAGACAAAGGAGACTTTCAGTGTTATGATCCTGCAAAATATTAAAGGTACCAACGTCCTTTTAAACACGCTTGGTTTTGTTTACCCTCAGAATTTCTCACCAAAACACATTATGTGTGTCCTTGAGGCCTAAAAAACACACTGAATGTATTTCCTACCTCAAAAGACATTTGCCAAGCAAAGAAGTTGCATTGTTTACATGGGCGTGTCTAATATGTGATCCCTGTGCTCTTGGCATGCTGGGAAAAGATGTGATACAAACAATAGGGGGACCTGATTTTCCTAGTATGCATTATAGAACCACAAATCATCACAAACTACAATGGGTACCATTAATTTACCCATTCTAATGAATATGTATTTTGATACTTAGGTCATATTACATCATCATACTGCCCCAGCAGGTGTGAGGCCTATTCAAGTCATTTATCAACTGATCATTTAGTGGGTGACTACAATCTGAGTAGAGGTCACTGCCTCCACAAATATCCAATTATACACCTCTACTATTAAAACAATCTAGTATATTTATCATACACCCGGACATTATCCTATGATTTGCACCTCATTCATCACATTGCTTTGTGATATGACCCTTGTAGGTTGGCGGCATTGTGATCAACAACCAGGAGATCGGTCTGAGCACCAACGAGCCAGGTCAGAACTTTGTTGTGGCCAAATTCGACGGCATCCTCGGCCTGTCCTACCCAAGCATCTCAGCTGGAGGAGAGACCCCCGTCATGGACAACATGATCTCTCAGAACCTGCTGCAGGAAAACATCTTTGCTTTCTACCTCTCCAGGTACTCCAAGACTACTATCAAGTAAACCATGTACCACATAACATTTTCGAGTTATTATATCCACAATGCCAGCACAAAATAGCTTCTTCAACACAGTGAACTGGGAGCTTAGCTGTGGTGTGTTATCTCTGCCAGGGGCGGACAGCAGGGCAGTGAGCTGTCCTTCGGTGGAGTGGACTCCAGCAAGTTCCAGGGCCAGATCTACTGGACCCCCGTCACCTCTGAGACCTACTGGCAGATCGGCATTGAAGGGTCTGTGCCTTTTAAACCTCACCAATGTTTGCAGATTCTGTCAATATTAAACACTAAACATTTTAATTAAGGTACGTCTGCTTTATTATCTTTGCTATGTTTTTTTTCTGCCACATCTATCATTATCTACAAGTAATAACTCAACAGCTATTGGACTTTCTTTACAATCTTGAAGATGTTTCTCAACTCGTCTAAGAAGCTTTCATTTATGATGTGGTAGGGAATTCCCTGGGATTTATGACTTTGGCTTATTACTTGTGGATTAAGAATCTATTCCAAAGTGAGCTGCCTGTTTAAATAAAGGTTAAAAAAAAACACCATGACCTGGTTGACTGAAAACCTCCATCAACTAATCTATAATTTGTGTCCTAATGTGGATGCAAGAGAAGCAAAAGCTATGCATAGATACAAATCTATAGATATAGATATCAACTAATGTAGCATGTGCGGTGTCCTACAGATTCCAGATCAATGGTCGGGAGACTGGCTGGTGCTCCCAGGGATGCCAGTCCGTTGTGGACACTGGAACCTCCATGCTGACCGCCCCACAACAGATCCTGGGATACCTCATGGAAGCTATTGGAGCCCAACAGAGCCAGTATGGAATGGTAAGGCTTAGTTAACATGCGCACACACCCACCCACCCACACACACACACACACACGAGGAGACACTCTTTGAAGCCCCTCATTTTCAGAGCAGTTATTTTTAGTGTATGTCCCAGTCTGGTAAGCAATTTAAAATGGCTTCCACTCTTGGCTAGATAAGAAAAGTATAATTAGGTACACACACACGTGCAGTGGAAGTAGCAAAAAGGGAAGCTGTGCCACCATTACTCCTTATGAACGATGGTCCAGCTGTGGTCAAATATAAGCCGTTAGGTCACACAGAGGTCAAGGACACAGAGGACACTTGGATACTAAATATGGACGACAAAAAACAAACTGGACCAGTAAAATTCACAGTATGCACCACATTTTTCCTTGTATCCCTCTCATATCTTTTTGTTGTGTTACTCTCCAGTACATGGTGAACTGCAACGAGATACAGAACATGCCAACTTTCACCTTCGTCATCAGCGGTGTTTCCTTCCCCCTGTATCCCGCTGCTTACATCATGCAGGTAAGTTATGTGTGTTTGTGTGCATGTGTACGGCTGTTATGTGCATTCTAAACGCACAATGGTTTACCCACGTTTCACATCATCTGTCTCCACCTGCAGCACTACCAGAATGGATACCAGTTCTGCTCCGTGGGCATCACCCCCACCTACCTGCCCTCTCGTAACGGCCAGCCCCTGTGGATCTTTGGAGACGTTTTCCTCAGGGAGTACTACTCCGTCTACGACCGCACCAACAACCGCGTGGGCTTCGCCTCAGCCCTCTAAGCATTACCAGTGTAATGACCATCAACCTAAACCTGCTCGGATAATGATGAATGAGTTCCTGTCTTCCCATTCACTGTCAAAGTAATGCACCAGATAATTTAGTAACTGCAAGATCTTACAGCTGTCACTGTGTAGGTATTCACCTGTCACTGGCTGAGGCTTTGTAGGTATTGTGATGAAGACCTGCCCAGCTTTCATACCTTCTGTAATGTGTTGATTGGAATTAGTAAAGGCCTTTCAACTATGTTGGATGTTGAGTCTCTGAGGTATGTTAAGTGACATCTAGTATTCTGATGAATAAATTGGATAATTTGGATCTAGTTGCAGTTAACACATTTGTTAGCAAATATGAAGATTAAATTAATTACATCTTAGCATTGCCTTCCTATGAGTGTCTTTTAAGTCATTTAATTGGAATATGTGTGTTACACACTCCAGTCACACCTGTAGATGATCTACATATAAAATCATCACAAAGGTAGCTGGCTGTGTATATAGCCTAACACAGTATAAAGGAGGCATCAATGTGACCAATAAATGTCATGATTTTTAAGCCCAGTAAAGATGAAGGGTCAACAATAAATGTTTTAATGATTCACTCGTCCAAATGAGCCCTTGTTATCATAACAACACAGGTCCTGGGCTGAGAGACATCAAAGGGATTTCTCCCTGTATAATTGCATGTGTGTGTGCGTGTGTGTGTGTGTGTGTTTGTGTGCGCACTTGCGTGTGTGTGTGCATGTGTGTTTCTAATTACTTTCCTCCACTAGTAGAAAGTGGAAACCATTTTAAATTGCTTACTCTCCTGGGACAAACAGGCTTAATAACTCAAAAATCCAGACAGCCTAACAAATGTCCTTGTGTGCAGTGTGTATTTGTGTGCGTGCACGTGCATGCACATGGTAGGTGTGTGTCTGCAGGAAACTGTGCACATGAGAGTATCTGTCAGATTAGGGCATACGGCAAAAGCTCATTAGAGAAATGTTTGGGATTCAGCAGAGACATACAGTGTTTTCACCGCAACATTAAATTAGTGTAAGCCTCTGTGTGTGGTCTTCTTCACATGCACACACACCAAGACCACACAAGATCACATTCATGTCCATCAAAATTATTAGACTGGCTGAATTTATTGTCAAAGCCAAACAAGAAGAAATGAGGTCACAAATGAGCTCCTCACCAACCCCAGTCTTCAGGGAAATTGTGTATGTCTGTGTGTGTGTGTGTGTGTGCGTGTGTGGGTGTGTGTGTGCATGTGTCTCTGTCTGTGCATTTCACCATGGAAAAACACCACACGGGTGCAGCTGTCTCCATGGCAGCCCTCAACACACAAGTGAAATTTAGTCCCATGCTTGGCTTGTTGGATCAAAGGCTGGATAGAGATTGAGAAATGGAGGGCTAGAGAGAGATGGAGAGGTAATAAAAGAGGCAATCAGATAAGAAGCCACAGTAGTTATCTATGAGCAATAGAAAATGATGCCTTAAACTCAGTAATTACAAGTGCTTTTGTAGAGATTAAATCAGTGTAATGTATGTGTATCACAAAATATGCATCAAATGACAATCTTCAGTGAAGGAAATCACTCCAGATAGTATTATATATTTTTTCATCTGACAGCACCAGATAAGGACAACAGTGCTAATTACACCCTACTCTCTATTTGCTATATTTTAAGGTTAAAACTAAGATCACATTTCCCATAAACCCATCACTTCCTGTTGCAAGTGGTTCCATGTTGCCTGTGTGTTAATATGGTGTTTAAAGAGCAAGTAGAAGGATGCAGCAAATTTTATAGTCAAAAGTAATATAAATATAAGCACGCATGTAAACAATGCGGCAACACTTACGTTGAAGCTTTATAGTTCTGCACTCATGTGCATGTTGTTGAATTGCTCTGCACAGATATCCCTCTATGATCAACCAGAGTGTGCAAAGTTAAGATTCTTGGGCAAGAACACGACACCTATGCACAGACCCTTTCCGACCCAAAACACACGGCAAACAGTTTACATGCAGACGCACTATTTTCATTGAAGTATAAAATGTGCTTAACAGCTGATGACGATCACTCACGAAGGGAGAAATGTATTCCAACAAGGCAAGCCAAGATTAAACTATGCAGTTAGACCAGTGGAGAGGGAATAATATTATACAGTAAAAATGGTACCTGTTTTGTGCCTTAAAGCAGTGTTTGTGCCATAAAACAAACCTGTGAATTTCCCAAGAAATCCAACTGTGTGGCACATAATGTAAAACGTAGTGTAGAGGCTGGCTGAGGCTGTCAATCATCTCAGCAGCAGCCGTGTTTGTTTACGGTAATTACACTACTGACATAAAATTAATGTGGCAATAATTTATTGATGTTAGAATGTGGCGCATATGATGTTTAATATCCTCATTGACTTTGTCCTCCTCCACTGTTGCCTTTCACTGCTGAGTTTATAGACTCCATTTTGTTCTCTGCTCATCTGCTAAGTGTTGGACGTCTCCTGTAGCCCTGCAATGTGTGTCACAACAGAATGTGTCCCCATTTTCCCTAAACTGAGAGGCCTGAGAAATGTGTGTCAGTGAAAACTTGCACACTCTGAGTAATATCCAGCCTCTTTCCCTTCTCTTAAACAGTGAAAATGCTGACTGACCACATATCAGGTTGTCAAGCCCTCCTCTCTCTTAAAAACACACTGCACACACATACAAACACGCTACACATGCATATGATCTCAATTATCAATACACCTGTGAACATGCACTTTTTCCCGTTTGTCCCTTTCTTCCTCATAGTTTGTCTTATTTTGACTTGAGAACCGACGGAATCCATATTAGACCACTGAGATGCAGCCACGCCTTCTGTGTCGACGTTTCATATCCATCATCGGTGTTCAGTCAAAGAGAGCGGGCAATGCTTGTCACACCATATTGTGTACCGCTCTGTGCACGCTGCAGAGGTGCATCCAGATCCACTGTCACTCCTAAGATCGGGTTACGATCACTGTGAGCTGAATATCACCAGAACACAAACATCCCTCCTTACCTTTCTCTCTCTCTCTCTCTCTCTCTGCCTCTGACAAATCTCTCTACCCCACATTTGTTCTACCAGTTATTCTCTGTCAGATCTGATGCCGTCAGGTCCAGATCTGAACCCGTCACACCGGCACACTGCCATCTGTGTCTCCTCCTCTCACACAATCTGTACACAGTGTACGCACATGCACTCACAATCACAATCACACAGTGGTCCTTTTTTTTTTGTTGTCTGAGAATATAAGCTGCTCATCCTATTAAGCTAACTGCTTCCTTTTAAGCATGAGCACCTGTGACATCATCTTTAATGGCCAAGGACATTTGGTGTGGTTACTGACTCATTTATAACATCACTGTCCAAGGCCTTTCACCCATCATCAATCTCCAGTAATGTAGACACACACACCCATACACAAACACATATAACACCCAAGCACACACACACACACACACACACACGAATGAGTCATGCATTTAACCTAATTAAGCAGCCTCTGTTGTCTGTGTCAGATCCAAGCATGAAGATAAAGCCTTTTTTTAAACAAAGGCAGCAATGATGTATCTGTTTGCCGACATATGATTTGATGTAGATTTGGCTTCATGTAGATTCATGAAATCGTCAGAGGCAAAGAAAACGGTTTTAAATAAATGAGAGGGATTACCATCATACTGCAGGAAAATGAATCCCAGGGGTTGCATAAATATGACCCATTTAATTAATGCTGAATGTCAAAGACATAGCTACTGCTGATGCCATGAGATGGTCATTGAAAAGCATCACAAACGGTGGCTGAGAGACGGAGAGAGAGAGAGAGAAACAGAAACACAAAGAGATATAGAGAGAGAGAGATAGAAAGAGGTTAGGAAGACAGCAGGGGGGAGGGAGAGATGGAATGCTTAAGCTAAAATGAATCTGTGTATTTGATTTAAGCCTCTTACCCCACGGTGGTCCCCCACTTCCCTCCCTCTCACTCACTGCAACTGGCTTCAAAGAGTCAGAAGGCAAAAGTGGAACATTAACTGCTAATCAAATGAGAAGCTCGGAAATTCAGAGAGGGAAAGAGGGAGAAATTCATAGGGATTTAATCTGGATTTTTTTTTCTCTAGGTTGAAAATATTGATGTACCACTACTACTAAAGCCTAGCAGGCAAAATAATGACCTCAGAGCAGATTGCATTAAGACCGCTGCGGGAGTAAATCTACAACAGGCAGCAAAAACAAATCCTTTCATAAAATGTTTTAATTGAAGTCTACAGTACGAGTTGTTACAGCTTTGACTCCTAAATGATGTTTCAGCATGTCAGATTTAGGCTTCAGTATCACAGTAGGAAAAATCCTGGCCTACATTTGGCGTTCATTAATATGCATTTTTGTATGATGAAACCTTGATAGAATCGCATCCAATGCAAATGTAGCAGTACGAATTGCAACTTGTACTGGTTAATTTCATCGTACCTATATTAACATGTAGGGTAACATCATCGTTTTCATTTAATTTGTGTTGTAAGGAATATAACCCCACATTTTTTCTCTTGGCAACAGAATTTCAAAGTTATATGAAATGAATGATTATCTTAATGTAAGTGATTGATTCCTGCTGCTCATGAGAGAAACATAGGCTCTTTGACAGCTTATGTTGCCAAGAGGAAACAGTGTTGAGGTTATGTAAGGCAGATTACTGTACAGACACACCACCACACTGCCAGTAGCTTAAACATCAATCAGTCACACACGAAGAGACACACATGTGTACACACAGAAAGAGCCACACACAAACAAACACACTCACATAAAGAGAGAGAGAGAAATGCGCTAACAGACACACACCCAAACAAACAAATGAGCAGACGATTGCACTTTACAGAAAGACCACCCTATATGTCTCCTATCCTATAGAATTAGTCTTTCATTAACCTGACTTATTGGTATTTCATAACCTGAAATAGATAATCCACATCTGATCTAAGACACACACACACAAAGAATATGTGTATGTGTTTTCATACAAGCACACACACATTTGCAAAGCATGGTTCTGCAGTCACTACAATACCCATGGTAGTTACAATGCATGTGCGAGTTTATATCTTGTAGCTGTGTTCATACCTTCATCTACGACCAGTATATTGTTATATCTACGGTATACTGGACACAGATCCCACATGGTTTCTTTGGATGTCACTAGTTGAAGGCAGCAGGAAACATAAACATACAACATATACATAATTTGAGCCTGGCAGATTATTGTTATTATCTCAATGGTCTACATTTGTTTCTGCTCTAAAGTTTCTCTTGCTGTTTTTTTTCTAAAAACTGAATAGTAAATTGAAAAATGTGAGGTGGATTTAAGGTCAGTGACACATTATAGTATGTAGGTTAAAAGGTGCATAAAGAAAAAAAATACAGTGTTATTTCTCTGTTACAATAAGAGCAGAGCACTATTTGCCAGTGTGTAAACTCCCAAAAGGGACGATACGACGTCCAAAATGTGGTAGTGTGCTCTGCAGTGAGGTAATTGATAGTCATGCAAAAAATTTGGTGTACTGTTCTCATCTATCCGTGAGATGAAGCTATGTACTGTAACTAAATCCCAGATAAGTGCTTTGGAACTGGATTTATCAAATGCATGTTGTGCATATGAAATCCGCCTGGGCCTGGCCTGCTAATATGATTGCATTCTAGAGGGCTTGCTGGTGCAGAACAGGACATACAGGAGTACATACGGGGATGATGTGAGTCAGATGCTATGGCACTGAGCATTAGAGCAGAGAGCCTCCACTGTCCTGTATTTCAGATCACTGGTGCTCTGAGCAACATGAACGACACACAAAGGTTCCTCATCTCTGCCTCCCTTTCTTTCTTTCTTTCTTAAAAAAAATCACTACACATAAGCTTCAACATTAATATCTGAATGCTAAACAGTTAGGTTGAGTATAGCAAGCTGTCAATATGTAGAGAAGAGAAGTATTCTTAATACTTCTTACAATTATTAACATTATGTAGTATTAAAAAAAAGAAAGAAAATAAAGAAAGAAAAAAAAAGTAGGCCTGGTATTAAGCAGCAGTAGTAGGCTAACAGTAGCAGTATAAGCAACCATGAGATTAATTTATGACATGGAAATGATAAATAAGCCCACTACAGTTAAAATCAAACATATTCCATCTGCCACAAAGAAGTTGAAATGCCTCCAGGCAAACACAGATCTGAATATCGCCTTGTTAGCCTCCACATAATTTACCCTTCCCTCAAATCATTTTGCTTGTTGCTGCAGCATAAGACAGCTCACAAGGCCTAACGCACACGTTTAATCGATTGGGCTGAAGAAATCCACGTCTTATCTTTTAACCTTATAGCAACAACCTTGGAGGGAATTATGTGTACCACTGGCTCTGCAATGGAGTCTTCTGGGGGTAAAAAAAAGAACAAACTTACTCTGGTGGCTATAATAGAAACCCATTCACTATCGTCCTAAGGCAAGCTAAAAACACGATACCAAAATTGTCATATTGTGTGCCGTAGAGGTCATGGGCGTTTTAAACACAGTTTTTAGAAGTGCTGTAAATCGTCACGGTTCAGCAACATGCCTGTGCCTGGGCTGGTCTCATCAGGGCGTGGGCCTCACTCACAGAGAATGCGCAAGGCGGGTGACTGACGTGACAGCTAAAAATCAATCACTTGGCCTCCCTTTCACCGTGAGCATCTCTTTACACTTTCCATAAAAGAAAATACTGAGAGGATGCTTATCATTCACGAGCGCACACCACTATTATGAGGCATTATTACCAAAACACAACCAACCAATCATCCTCGGTTTTGGCACCTATAGGAGACTGTGTACTGTGCGCAGGAAGGAGGTAGCAGGCCTAGCAGGTTATTCAAAATATCGGTGCTTTACATGGTTTGCGTTTTACTGCAGTCATCAAAACACTGATGTAGGCTGAGCTTTTACATCCTCTTTCCGTGCCCTTCCCTCCTCTCATCAGCGGTGCGTATCATCCCCCATCTTTGCCCTGTCGCGCTGCATCTGTAAGCTCTTACCTGCAGCCGGGAGGAGAGAGGGAATGGAAGGTGGAGAGGGAAAACATCTCAGCCCTGTCCGCCATCTTCTTCCACAAATGACTCAGAGCGACTGCAGAAAATCACGGAGGGAGCGCAGTCCATTCACAAACGGAGGGCAGAGGACGGGCGCAATCGCGGACAGCGGTTTCTCTCTCTGCGGCCGCACAGATGCCCCCTGGCCGCAACCCTTAGCCGAAATCAGACGAGCCTGCTCAGCACCATCAAATCTGCAGTCACCTATCCACACAAGGGGAGGGAGTGAGGGAGAGGGGGGGTGTCAAGGCAGATATTATTTTCAGAGAGAACGACACCGCCGAAATGAAAACAAAATCCTGTGCTCCCCCGATACGTCCAGACTAAGCGTAAGCATATGCAGCCGCAGTCAGTGTTTTTCCTCGCCTAATGTCTGCTGCTGTGATGCTGGCTATGACACACAACGGATACGGGCCAGCAGTGCGGACACAGTGAGGTAGAGGAGGGGCTGTGGAGCAGAGACGATGTAACGTCAGTGCCGCTACAGTCTGCCCCGGGTGGATGTAGGCAGAGCTATATAAAACGACACCGTATGGAAAACAAAACAATTAGCCTAAACTGTATATACTGTATAAATATATATATTTGGCAAGACACTTAGAACATATCAACCAAGAGCAGTGGTTACCAAAGTGGGGTTCAGGGGCCACCAGGGGTCATATATATGGAATCCAGGGGTTTCCCAACAAAAATGAAGCATCTAATTTGAATATGTCACTCCCCGCATGAATAAGGGTAACTGTGTTTTACTGTCGCCGCTGCTCAGTGTGGCAAGGCCTAATGGACTTCCAGTGCTGATGCAGTCCTTCAAGGAGGTGTATAGTGCAAAGGACCGAACCTATATGTTCATCGATTATTATGTATTGAATAAATTCACTGTACATATTAGACCAAACTGATGGAAGCATATAGGATCTTTTCTAGGAATGGTATATAATAGTTAATTTTTGTTTATACTGGTGGTCCATTGCCTTATGACGGTCATCGGCTGAAGGTTACAGTACTGTTTATTTAGCACAACATCACGAACTGCAAATGAATAGCCACTGAGTCAATAATGTCCAGGTTGTGTTCGGAAAGGGATATTACCATATAAACATACTATATGTACCACAGAGTTACACGTGAGATCAAATAGTAATAGTCCCTCTATACGTTTTGTTTACATGTTGCATGTATTGTGACGTTCTCATCCCCAGCCAAGAGCAGCTGTCCACCGCCCGTGGTGCTGAAACTGTGCACCTTGTAAGGCTGCGTTATCGTCACACGGGGGCGGCAAATGCTTAGACCAGGAGTGGAAATGTCACCATACAACCTCCTGAACAACGCACGATCATCACGCAAGTTGCTCTCCTACAAAAAAATAACAGTTATCGAATTACGTTTACTCTAATAGGCCAAACAACGAGTGATGAAATAAACGATAAGGCCACCTTAAATACAGTTTACCATTCATTTTATTTGATGACGTTTGCCCACCTTTCTACGGTGATCTATGCATCTATTCTTTTTTTGTGTATGTGTAAATCAATAGTAAACATCATGGTAAGTAGGAATGAACTTGTACATAACGTTTTCCATTTTTTTTTTTTTTTTTTTTTTTTTTGAGGTTGAAAGTTGTTACCTTACAATCATTACTGGCTGAACACCCATTTTTGTATTTATTACCTCAGCACTAATATCAGTGATATCAGTAATATCACTGTATAATAAAAGTAAAAAAAACAAAAATCGAAAAGGGTTGTTCTTTATTATGTTCCTTCACAGATAAGATAGCACAAGCTTTGACACAACTGCTTTTTTATTTTTTATTGTGGAATGATGTACACTGGGCATAGTGAAACATGGACTATATGTAGCAGGTCTTTACACAGGCTGGATATGAATGAAGCTAGCAGTGCTTTTGTTTTTGATATTTCAAATTTAGAGTAAATGCCCTTTGTTACTTGTTGAAGCATTAGTGAAGCATTAGCAAGAACATTAAATAATACAGACAGTTATGGACATTTGAGAATGTTTATTTTGATGGTCTGGAGCTGGATATCAGTTTATGCAATCACCCTCTCTCCAACGGGGATGGGACCAAGAGTGACATCACCTTCCCATTCAAAAACTGAGAAAGGAAGATAAGCATTCATTTAGTACATCTATGCACCATCATGGTTGTCTTACAACACTGGGAAGCCTAATAATAAGTGAGATCATCTTACATCACCTCTGATGGCCAGCTGTAACATTCCAACTATGCCATTTCCATTTCCATCTATCATAGAAAGCTCTGGCTTCAACGTACCTTCATTTTTAACCTGGGACACATCACGGCTCTTCCTTCCAGGACTAGACAGAGAGGTTGTTCCAGTTCCAGTTCCAGACCCAAATCCACCCCAGGCACCAGTAGAGCTGGTGACAGTTTCTCCTACAGGGCCAGTTGATCCAAACCCAGTCGAGTCACAGGAGCCACAAGCTGCGTCTGCTCCACTCGCCTCCTTCCATCTTGGGAGGATGTGAATGGCAAAAATTAAGTTCTCCAATCAAACTTGTTTATGAACACACACACACACACACACACACACACACACACACACACACACACATACTCACCCATTAATGAAGGAACAAGCTCTATGTTCAGCATCAATGACGTAGGCAGCAGAGGATGCTTTCAAGTGGCAGGTAATGTAGAGCTATTGGGATAAATCAGAATTTGGTGTTGTTAGAGCGGATGTTGCTGTATTTGATGTAGGGCAGAAAACATGGAAGGAGTCTAGAAGAGCCTTACCAGGCCACTGTTTGCACCCTGGAACCTGAAGGCCTCCAACTGGAACTGCAGTTTGTTCTCAGCAGTGCGAGGCAAGAACTTGGAAGCAGAGCCTGTGATCTTAGCATCAACCAAACATCTGTATGCAGAAAAAAATAACTTAGAAAGTCACATTAGCTGAACAAAAATGTTTTGGTGTTAACCTGGCTGAGGCAAAGTATACTGTCAACACTCTCAGTCAACTGTTAGCTTAATAAACTAACTTACCCATGGTTTTCAATAAATTTATATCTGGGGTTGGAGTTCATGTCAGGTGATAGCGTGACCACACAGCTGTCCACATAGACACGGAGGGGTACGTGGAAGTACTGCTTGACGGTAGCCTCAATATTAATCAGGTCTCCCAAGAAATACTGGTAGACTGGCCTCTCGTATTGCCAGTCGTCTGTGCCAAGAACATTGACACTTTAGAAATGCTGCCAAATACATACTTTGTATAATAGAAAAATATGAAAAGTACTTTTTTAAATTTGAAAGTGCCTCATCTCAGATAGTTTTTGTAAATCCTTTACCCACCAGTCATGAGTTTCAGGGTGAAGTACAAGAGCTCCTCTGCTACCTTGGTGGCAGAGAATGGAATCCAGAGGGGGTCAAGGGGAAGGCTGCTAACATTGTGCTTCCTGTAGATTAATAAACATATTTCATTATAATGCAAACAACAGAAGTTTGCAATTGCCAGTATAATTTACATTTGGTAATGCACATTTACAGGATCTGTTCTGCCAACTTGATTGTACATCATTATCAGAAATATTTTACCCTATTGTCCATATGTCTTACTGAGACTCTACACACCTGGGATAGTGGCATTCCACGATCACAGCAGCACTGCTGGTCCTCACCACAGGGACGTCTCCAACAGGTTGGGGATTATAGTTCAGAGTGAAGGAGTAGACGAGGGCTTCCTCAGTCATCTGGAAAACAGATAAATTTAAGCACAAAACAAATAGCATTATTTTTTAACATGTTTCTGCACATCCTACATTTTTTGTAGTCACTAGTATTATCATACCATTAATCTGCTGCCACACTCTTGCAGTTCAGCTTCAAAAATCAACACTTGAGCAGCAGTGTCCTCCCCAACAGCACCGCAGGTTCCCAGAGTAAGGTCAGCAGCATTGATGAGTTGGCCTATCCCAAACATGTCCTTCTTGACTTCTACATGAGCATCTTTCTCCCTGCACTCAACAGCCACTGTGACAGCAGGGACAGGATACCTCAGCTCAAATGGCACCTCAGGTTGGGGCTCAGGCTGGGGATCTTCAGGGTAGGTCCAGGTGAGTGGTGTCTCAAATGTCTGCTTGGACTGAGAGGGCTGGTGAGGCACCATTGGCTCCTGTTTTGGCGGCGGTCTCACCGGTTGTTGTGGTCTCGGCGGTGGTTGCTGTGCTGGCTTCTGGTATCTGTTTGGCATGGGTTTGGCAACCTTATCAGGCCCCTCGAAGAAACCAAACTGAGCATTACAGAAGCCGGCAAGTATGGCCACTGCCACAAGGCAAACAGCAGTCCACTTCATCACCATGGCTTCACAACAACAAGTGATCTGTAAAGTTCACCAGATGCTGTGAGAAAGGCAGAAAATGCACACCCACTTTTATAATGAAGTGAGACTGTTTACTTGTGGGACATTCCCGCCCCTTTTGTTGACCGTTCCCCACCAGATCTGAGGAGTACAGACCTTAGCCAGTGAAGTGGTTGGAGTTGCAGACTACAAGGTTTAGCTTTAAAATGCCTGCAGCTCTGAGGCGACATCTGTATAAATTTTCACATTTATATATGTTGCTCCAATAGATTGTTCATGTTTTAAAATGGATAAATTGTGAGTGTGTTATGAGTTTGAATAAAAGTAGTTATATAATAATAATAATAATAATAACAATAATTTATTTTATAGAGCGCTTTTCAAAAAAATTCAAAGACGCTTTATATAAGTGTGCATGACATACAGATTGATATGAGGATAAAGTATCAAGCTAAACCAAAAAGTGAGTGTTTGCGTAAACTTATTTAAGCTGGGCAGAGAAAGTTATCTAAACAGTCGGCCAACAAATACTCATAAGTGAAAAAAAGTTATCTTGACCGTGAGTTAGGTCTGTTTGCCCTAAATGCCCTAAATGTCATATGTCAGACTATGTGTTTTACCAAAGTACATTTTGTGAAGTGGCTGCAAATAGTATCTGTTGAGCGTCATCAACTTGGACTGGTGATTTCATGAGAGAAAACTTGACTCCTGTGCACTCTCCATGCAGAAACATGAACATAATCAGCAAGATGCTTTCTCTCTCATACCTGCTTTCAATTTCTACTCTATTTGCTGAGTGGAAGGGGCCCCAATGGGGAAGTTTCAGTAAAATCTTGTCTCAAGATTACAGGGTGACTCCATTCTTGTGCATCAGAACCAAAGATATTGAGGTATTCCCAGTTACATTATTTGTAATTTACATTCAAGTTTAAATAAATAGAATCCCTAGACCCAGAGAGTTGTCAGTTACCACAAAGGGTGTTTTCATGTGTAGTCCTTTTTAAATGAACCAAACTCAGTCCTCTTTAAGGGTGTTTTCACATTTGGTTCATTTCAACCTCTCATGTGGACTCAGACCTTGACTCAATAATTTTTGTACATATGTGAACACACCAAATGAACTCAGACCCCCAAAAAGCGAACAGGTTTGTTCAGAGTTTGTTTGGGAGTCTGCAGTGTGAATAAAAAGCACTCCCAGTAGCCTATGTCATATTTTCTTATCTGACACACATAAAAAAGATTTTTATACGTTTGGCCTATTTTCTGCTAGCTCAGTACAATCAAAATACACAATTGGCTACAACTAAGAGTAAGCATGAGTGTTTTGTCATATTTCCTCTGTCGTATTTTTAAATGTGTGTCAGATAAAAAAAATATGACATAGGCTACATGACAAAATATAATATAGAGTTTGGTTCACTTTTGTTGGGTCTGAGTTCGTTAAGTGTGTAAACAGTATAGTCCACTTGAGAGGCTAAAAAGAACCAAGTGTGAAAACACCCAAAGATTTTACCTGTTACATCATTGTATAGGGTACATTGTCGAGCTATTAACCCTCAAGATTGTGCATCAAACTAAAGTTTCATAGGGATGCGTGTGCGTGTGTGTGTGTGTGTGTGTGTATGAAAAACTTTTTCAGAACTACATGAGTAATGTACTCGGATGTACTCATGGACTATTATAATTCCACCCCTCAGTCTGAGTCAAATTTGTTCCAAAACACTGAAGCTGTTGTTCATTTTGAAGAAAAACTTTAATGAAGAGGGTGTTTGTTTGCTTAGTGTTGAGGACCTCAAGAGGTTTATTTGCTAGTCAGATGAAAAAACAGTACTTGATAACAATGACATCAGATTTAACCCATTGGGTTAAATCTGACCCACTGACCCAACACAATGGGTAATGCCAAGAATTCCATACAGTCCTATATACAGACCACCCAACAAACCTAACTATCCCAAATGTTATACTAAATCTCATAGATCAGGCTTAGGCTAAGAAACCAGAAGGACCTGAAATGAACCATGGCCATTTAGACTTTTAACTATGGCAAAATGCACATACAAGAGGGTGGATTTGTTTTGATTGGCCCTGTTGTATGACCTTCTACACCCTGCTGAAGTCCAGTGTGACCTGCACACTGTGACCTGCACACATCAGGCTTTGAACTTGTTCAAAACCTTGTTCATTCAGTTTCAATAACAACCAGTGGTAGAAGTTTGGTGTAAAGTTACTTTTTTGGCATTGTCCTTTATCTGTTATGGATCTCCACCAGAGCCCAACCAATAACGAGGACATTTGATTGACAGCTGAGGTCAGCAAATTGGGTGTGGGTTATCATCAAGTCAGCATGGTCCACCCTTTATAAAAGTCAGCACACTTTCACCATACTTTTCACAGCGTCTGGTGAACATTGTGAATCAGGTTTTGCTGTGACGCCGTGGCGATGAAGTGGATTTCTGTTTGCCTTGCGGCAGTGGCCCTGTTTGGCTGTCTGTCTGATGCTCAATATTACAAGCAGCCGCAGCAGCCTCAGCCTCCTCCACCACCAAAGTACACGCCTCCACAGCCTCAGCAGCCTCAGCAGCCTCAGCAGCCTCAGCCCCCGAAATACATACCACCACCTCCACCTCAGCAGCCTCAGAGGCCACAGCCTCCACCCCCGAAGTACACGCCGCCACAGCCTCCACAGCAGCCTAAACTGCCTCCACAGCAGCCGAAACTGCCTCCACAGCAGCCTAAGCTGCCTCCACAGCAGCCTAAACTGCCTCCACAGCAGCCTCAAGGGCCTACAGAATCATTTCATACCTGCGAGGTTGAGGAGAACTACAAGATACAATGTGGGCCCTCAGGCATCTCTGCTTCGGAGTGTGACGCTATCAGTTGCTGCTTTGATGGACGGATGTGCTATTATGGCAAAGTTGGTAAGTATCTACCTTTGTGCCTCAAAAACCTTCTTTGGATTGTTGCAAACTGTAGATGCTGCAGCTTTAATTGCATGTTTATTGGTATTTTACTGTGATGGCATTTAAATATATTTAATGTATTTCATGAGCACTGGTCATCGCTTTCTATTTTGCTGTTCCCAGTGACTCTCCAGTGCACCAAGGATGCCCAGTTTATTGTGGTGGTGGCCAGAGACGCCACTCTGCCCAACATTGACTTGGAGTCGATTGCTCTTCTTGGAGAGGGTCAAGGCTGTGCTCCAGTTGGCACCACTTCAGCATTTGCTATCTACCAGTTCCCTGTCACTGCCTGCGGTACTGTCATGATGGTAGGGTCTTACTAAAATCACTCCTTGATCAGGCTTCTATTCATTTTTAATGTAGGATACCAATAAAGACAAGAAATAAATAAAACATTGTCAACTTACTGCAGGAAGAGCCTGGTGTTATAATCTATGAGAACAGGATGTCCTCCTCATATGAAGTGGGAGTTGGACGCCTTGGAGCCATTACCAGGGACAGCACCTATGAGTAAGTGTGTGACTGTCAGTCAGTCACATATGATAAAATTATGGCTCGTGTAGCATTGTGATTTATCTCCTACTAGGGTCTGGGTCAAGCAGTACAATTTGTTGCTGTTTTAAGCTGTTTGGCCTGCCTGATGTAAATGTTTTACTGTATCATGAGAGTTCAGATTGAATTGAAGTTCAGTTCTCTGACACTAACGCAGTTCTAGCACTCGTGTCGTTTTATGAGGCAAACTTCACTCATTTAAGTCGTTTAAAAGAAACTGCTAAGAAAAACAAATATTAATTATACTTTTCACATTTACAAAATACGACAACACTTGACTGAACCACTGACTGACGCAGGAGCATGTTGTTTTGTCAGGCTGCTTTTCCAGTGCAGATATATTGGCACGTCAATTGAGGCTCTTGTCATTGAGGTCAACGTGGTTCCTCCACCGCCCCCAGTTGCAGCTCCGGGACCCCTCCGTGTGGAGCTCAGGCTGGCCAATGGACAGTGTACTGTCAAGGGATGTGTCGAAGGTCAGTGTGAAAGATTTTTTTTTGACAGTTTTCTTTTCCCTTTGGCTGCGGCTGCGTAACCAATTATCATGTTCATGCAGAGGATGTGGCCTACAGCTCCTTCTACACCGATGCTGATTACCCTGTCACAAAGGTCCTGAGGGACCCTGTTTATGTGGAGGTTCGAATGCTGGAAAGGACCGATCCCACTCTTGTCTTGACTCTTGGACACTGCTGGGCAACCTCTGACTCGAACCCCTACAGTGTTCCTCAGTGGGACTTGCTGATTGATGGGTAAGCCAGTAACCGGTGAGGGTGAGCTTCATGATGATTTTTTTATGCTACACAACGGCAAGAGTCATGTTGAGTCATTTTCACTTCCTCTTCCTCCTTGTCTTCCTCTTCTCTGTCCCCAGATGCCCCTTCCGTGATGACCATTACCTGACAAGGTTGGTCCCTGTGGATGCCTCATCAGGACTCATGTACCCAACCCACCACAGGCGATTTATTTTCAAGATGTTCACTTTTGTAGATCAGGCATCTTTGATACCCCTGAAGGAAAAGGTATGGCTTCCAGTTGATTAAGTATAAACACTTTTAACAGCCTATCAGCATTTTTGCAAACAATTCATGAGTTTTTTGCCCAGGTGTTTATCCACTGCAACACAGCTGTGTGCCAGCCCTCTGCAGGAAACAACTGTGAACCTAGGTGCTTCAGAAAGAGTAAGTGGGAAATTATTCAGTATTATGATATAAAGCCCCAATATGGTGTTTATCTTGGGATCTGTTGCCTATAATTTTGACTAAACTGATAATAGTACAGGCAGCTGGATTGATGCTTCTAGTTCAGTGTTTTGTAGGAATGGTACAGTTTGTGGCCTAAGATTAAAAATAGCCTTTGGCTAATGGTAACTAACCAGTCCCATATACTTTATACAGGGAGAGATATTGTCTCTGCTGTCCAGAAGACTACAAGAACTGAGACGACCATCGCTACCAGTGGGGAAATTATCATGATTGACCAAACCCTGATGTCCTAAATCAGTAATAATAATATCCAGAAGAGCTTTGTCATTATGAAATCTCTGTACAAAATATGGTTACTGAAAAGGAAAAAAAAAACTCTAAAATTCTTGAATCCTTGTGTTGTCTGATCTAATAAATTGTACACTAACTAATTTCCGTCCGTAATTTTTTTTTTTTCAAGAAAAAAGAAATCAGTCATTAGCCTAGTTACCACACACACACACACACACACACACACACACACACACAAAACACATATTACAAATATGTAAATATCATACACTGACTTTCTACTTTAAATGCCATGAAAATATGGAATGCTGCAGAAAGTTTATACTCTACACCAAAGGGCTAAACCTATCTTATCCTGTTCAGGGGAAGCATATTTTACCTTGTGATATTTTTGTTTTTGATGATATAAAGTCAAGTCAAATAGCCCTTCACCACAAAGCATGTCTCAAAGGACCTTGCACAAAACAAGCTTACTTAGGTACAACTACTCTGTCTGTCTACCTATCTATCTATCTTATGGATCACATATGCTTGCAAATAAGTGAAATATTGCAAATTTATCGAGTATGTAGAATATTTGCACCTTGTGATCAGTGCAAATAAAACTCTTAGCGATAGTTCCATGCTTATCAGTTTTAAGTGTTAAGTGTGCAAATTATGTTAAATGTGTATGACAGGGATATAGCCACGTCGTCTTATCGCAACCGAAAGAAAACAGGAGTACACTGAGTAATGAGTTGAAGAGATTAGGTATAGAGATCAACAAAACATAGTGATGATCTAATTTATTACATTTCAAATAAAATGTGATATTATTGTAAATATTTTAATACATCGTTATGTTTAATGAGGCATGCCTACAATAGTACTGTCAAAGCGAGGAAGAATACCCATGACTTCCCCAAATCTTATGCCCCATCCCACCACCATGGAACTGTAATATATCGCCCACCACACCCAGATGGATTAGCAGGGATTTTCCTTGGCTGAACCACTTTCTAAATCATTTGTAAAAACAAGAAAAAAGATCGACACATATGTGGCGAGATGACTCTGTCGCTTAGCAACCACTTGCCCTGCTTGGCAGAAGAATAAAATTTAACATTGCATTAAAATAAGAATCCTTTCAAAATACAAAAGGATGTCGATCCGCTTATTCGTTCGCTTTTTTCAGTCACTAGTACTGCACAGGCTGTAACAACTGTTAACGTCTCTTTGCTGTCACCGTTATGAACAATAAACTTGCTTAAATTCCGGTAGTCAAACTACAACAAATATATATGTATGGTATGTACAGTAAATATCTATCGATCACTGGCTGAACAATTATATTTCCCAGAAACCTTCAGTGGACTGGTTGTCGTAGCGTAGGCGTGACCTTACAAAGAACATCCAATGGCCGTATCGTATGAACACGGAAGTGAACAATGATTGGATCTTAAATATGTCAGTTTGACTAAGTCCAAATAGGATGACAAAATACTCGCTGAGCATGCAAACGAGGAGGTGGAACATTCATCTGATTACGTTATTAAAAGTGTCGGTATCACTCCTTTTCCATGCGATTCAGACCATCTAGCTATGTTTGGCTTTTCCGGTTAGCTAGCTTTAACAGCGGACTGCATTTGACAGCCAGTTCCGGTCGGTTACAGACGCGAATTCAAACCGGTGTTCCCGTACTCTTTGCTAGGAAACTCACGATGCAGACGAGTCAAAATGTGACCGGCACTTACGGCGTGGGGGGTCTGGGCAAAACAGACAAACCAGGGGTTTCCACCAACATTCCTACTTTAACGACAGAAGATACTGGTCCTCCTCTGGAAAAGATAAGGATAGCAGACAGACTTGTTACCGTCAACCAGAGCAACTTAAGGGCCCCGAGCCCCCATGCGGGGAGCAACAGCGGTGACGACTCGGAGGCAGAGTCCTACCGGGATGGGCGAACCGAGGAGGTCGACCGGGACACCAAGGCCAGGGCGTTTGGCTGGTGCCGAGACTTTCTTTCCGGCGCATGGAAGACCATTCAAGAACCTGATTTTCAGATTAGCATCGTCAGGTAATTACGCTTTACTAGCAGTTGCTGTGATAGTCTGGTTGCTACGACTCCGTTATTGAGGGTTAAAATCACCAGAATTTCCATAGGGGTTTTTAGAGTTTGTGGTACTCACTACTCACTTGATAGTGACCTTATCGTACTTTATAGTGTGTTATTACCCATGGTATCGCCTTAATAGTTCTATAATAATCTTTTGCCTACGTTGCTTTTGTCCTTGGTACTCAATAATGAGTTAATACTGACCCTTCTTCTGATAGGCCTATTTATCCACCGTCATATTACTACATGGGATTTTTTTTTTGCAGTTGTGTTGCCAATTTGTGAACTTATATCAGGTGCACGTTTTCAAGTTTTTTTAATTTGATTTCTTTGAAGTTGTACTAAAGGAAAATGTTTCCTACTTAAAACTGCAAAAGAACATAATTTCATTTTAATATATGTGCTACAGCCCCTCCACATTTATGTCCTTTATCCGGTGTTTGGGTTAGTGTGACCTTAGAGCAGTGAAAGCAGGGAAGTCATGGTGAGAAAACAGAGATGTCCTGGTAAATATGAAACAAAAAGGTGACTTCACTTCTTGTCACACTACCTTCATCTGCAGTGTGTTCTCACAAGAGCGCACATGGACACATTCTAGATCTTTGAGGATCTTGAGGTGGACAAAAAGTCTGATCCCTCTGCTACACATTGTTGTGAGGACCTTTTGAAAGAAAAGCTCTCTGCTTGTCTTCTACAGCACGTGGGAGGTCACTGTCATTGTCAAAGACAGTTTATCTCCAGGTCATCTCCAGGTCTCCCTGTCATTTCCTGGGCCCTTGGAGGTGGTCACGTCTTTGTGCCACTTTCTGATGGTCATTTTGATAATATCCTTGTATCTTCTGACTTCCCAAATCCCGTTGTCCAGGATGAAGCCGGGATCATGAAACTTGCTTTGGCAGGTGGGAGTCAGACTTCCAGATAACATGGCCAGTCCACCTGAGCTGGTGTTGGGCGTTGGTGGCTAATGTTTTGAATGTTGACCTGCTTCTGGACACTGGTGTTGGTGCATCTGTCTCCCCAGTTAGTTTTTTCAGAGGCACCATCAGGGATGTGCCTGCACTGCCTCCAGGTGCCTGCTGGATATGACTGACCTGCGAAGTTCATTTTCCAGTCTGGTGTTGTCAACATATGTGGCACGGGTGGAGCACAAACATTCCTGTTGGGTGGTGGCTCATGGAGGACTTGAGCCTTTTATGTTAAGACGCACATGCATGCGCTCATGCACACACACACACACACGCACATACACACAGATACCTGCCACAAGGACTGCCACTAAGAACTCATCTTAGCCAATATAGTTATTTGAATATAATAAGATACAGATGAAAATTGAGAATGTCAGTTCAATACAGTAACAGTCAATAGCCATAAAAACCTTCTTTTGATGATTTATTTTCATCATTTATTTCACTGTATTGGCAACTTTAGCACAGAAAAGACATTGTCATTATTAATTGTGTTCTAGCAGAGGCAAATGGCAAACATTAACCATGTATGCTATCTACACTGTCTGGAATCAAGATCAAGACGATTTGATTTTACTTAAAACAGTACTTTTTTATTAATTTGAAATCCATACAATTGCCCAGGTCAATTTTACCAAAATATAAAAAAAGTGAACAAAACTCTAGAGGTGTGTTTAGCTGTGTGTTTGTGTGTGTGTGTGTGTGTGTTTGTACTTTGGGACTCTGCCTTAAACTTTCTAATGTTTGTCTATTGATTTCTCCAAGCTGTTCTGACTTGATGTCACAGGGAGACAAGACAAACAGGACACACTGACAGCCTGAGCAATAGCAAAATGGTATCTCTCTGACAAATCTTTATTACTGGATGCTGCCTGGTCAGGTCACCTTTGCCCAGATGTGGTAACACTGCTGATTTTTTTTTGTTATTTTGTTTGCAGTGGTGGACTGAGTAATCTGCTGTTCCAGTGCAGTTTGCCTGACCATGTGCAGTCCATGGGGGAGGAACCTCGCATGGTGCTGCTCCGAGTCTACGGGGCGATCCTACAGGTTTGTCTGTCACATGTTATTATGTAACATCTGTCGATTCACATGTGTCTGCGTTAATATGTGGTTATGATGGGGAGAAAGTTAATGGGATGCAGACATGCAGCATTATTAAATAAACTAACAGCATCAATTAGCAGCATCTACTCAATCAGTATGTGGAAGAAATCGAAAACATCAACAGACTGTCTGTCTGTCTGTCTCTCTGTCTGTCTGTCTGTTTCTGTGATGCAGGGAGTGGACTCTTTGGTGTTGGAGAGTGTGATGTTTGCCATCCTGGCAGAACGAACTTTAGGGCCAAAGCTGTATGGCATCTTTCCTGAGGGACGCTTAGAACAATACCTTCCAGTAAGACACACACATTTTCACGCACTCACACACACATACACACAAATGTTCCCTCTCTCTTGCATCACAATAAGGGCCGAATACACGGTACGCCATTTCACAAGATTATCATACATCTTCAATGATAGGAGGGTGATTAGCCAACTTCCGCCACGCCTGTGGCAAGTGAAGCGCGATCTCATGAAGACCAGTTTTGCTGGAGTTGAGATCAGCTCAACTTTCAAGTGTTTGCTGCAGTGTCGTCGCAGAAGAAACAAGAATGGAAGAAAGTCTAGGGCATGTATCTAGGCAACCGCCGCTCATTGAAAACTGATTTCGCTTCTCTCCTTTTGGAGAAGTGGAAAAATTTATTGCCGTGCACACAGGAGGCGAAGCAGTTTGCAGATATTGGCTGCTTATTTGCGTCCCGTGTATTTGGCCCTTAAGTGTCACAATGAAACAACTGGCCTACTGCTTTGCCCTTGACTTTCATTGGATACCAGTGTTTCTGATCTATGTTACTTGTCAGTGAAAGCACAGAGGAGTGTGTGTCGAACAAGAAACTACAACATTTAGGTTCTAAAGAAAACATTTTCTGTATTCAGTCAAGTGCTTTCATTAAAAGAAGGCCATTGCTTTGGTTTAGAAACACCATTCTATAAGATTACATAATAGTTTTAAGTTTTCTGGTCAGTGTTTTCATAGCCGAGTGGCCGCAGCTGTTGACCAAAGTCACACACTACAATAGAGGTTTGCATTTTGTGGGAAAAAAAGGTGAAATTTGTCTCTCAACCTGTTTCTCCAGAATACACGTATGCGCACAGATCAACTTTCAGACCCATCCATCTCAGCTGAGATAGCCACCAAGATGGCATGTTTCCACAAAATGGTGATGCCCTTTAACAAAGAGCCCAAGTGGCTGTTTGGGACCATTGACAAGTGAGGACACCTTTTCTTCTCTCTCTCTCTCTCTCTCTCTTAGGGGTGTAAAGTTTCTACAAATTCACGTTTCGGTTCAGACTTTTTTATGACGTGGAAGACGTGACTCGAGACCGTGGATGTTTATATCATGGTTTTGGGCTTGGTTTCAGAACCATTACACCCCTACTCTCTCTGTGTTCTATTGTTTCTCACACACACCCTCCTGTTACAATGCTATAGACTCCGTAGATGAATTATACATCTGACCATTACCACTACAAGATCTATCACAGTTATTAGCATGTTGTTGTACCTGTCTCATCTGTTATTTTCTCTCAGATACATGGATCAAGTGATGAAGCTTAAGTTTGTGCGGGAAGCACATCTGAAAAAGTACAACAAGCTGATGAAGTTTGACCTGCCTGCCGAACTGGAGAGCCTCCGGTGAGTTTGGGGACAGGTTCCGGTGGGGCAAAACAGCAGCAGTGCCATCTTCTGGCGAGGAGTACTTACTCAACATAAGATATTTTTTCGCCTTGAGCGGTTGGTATTGGAAGCCTTCACGAGTACCAAATACTTTAAATTAGGCCGATATTGGCCCGATTCAGAGTACCTGGTATCAGTACTTGCCCATCCCTGTATTTTAGGAAATGGAATGACTAGATTTAAGGGCAGAGATAAAGCCTTAAGCTGATGATACAGTGGCAGGTACATTTTGGGTAAAATTTGCTCCCAGTCTTTGCTGGCAGTATGCTCTCACTGAAGACAGTTTGTCAGTTGGAAAATTTAGCCGAGCCAGATCAGAGCGGGTTTTGCTCACGATCGTTCAGCTTCATCCAATCAGAGCCAAGAAAACTGGTCAGGTAGCCTGCCCTCATCTACCGCTAAGACGTCAAATGACAATGGCACACATACTGTGAAACAAACATATACATTAATTTATTTTTAATAAACTGTTTATAATTTACAAATTCTGGCCAATTAACCTTCTAGTCTCGTATGAACTACATTAATAACTAAAACTGATATAAATATCAAATTACTAGCCATCCGTTTTCCCCAGACTCTGATGTATTATCTTCCTCATATATGTTCATATGTTCATGCCCAACATTAAATTAGTTGAGCTTAACAGTATATTCTGGTTTGAAACAGTCCTTAAGCGATCGCAAATATACTTATAATAAGTCAAGCACACTGTCATCAAAACAAATAGAAATAGACTGGAGCTACATTATTAACAGTAGCAAGTAAAGGAAGTAATATAGATTAGTATGAAAAGGTTTCATGTTACATTTGTATGACTATAATGTTGTGTGGCTGATGTTTCATCATTCTTAGAGGACAGACTTTCAGTATTTTTGCTTCCACTGTTACTGGCTGACCTTTGTCCCATTGGCTCCAGTTTCAGCCCCGAGACTTCCCAGAACTCCGACTTTGTCATCTGACAGAGTTCACTGTCTTTGTTAATCTCTGTTGACAAAATAATCTTGATGATGGTTATCAGTCTCACATTGAGGCAGACATATAAAATGTATTGGCCACTACTTGCTTATTTCTTGGCCGTCTGCTGTGGTCATTTGAGGTGCTCAGAGTAATCTGAGCTGATTGTCTGTCAGTGTCACGGATTTACTGAAGGTCTTCAGGGTGGCCTGCTACACTCAGCATGATCCAAGTAGCTCAATCAGTTTAAGAGTCAGAGCTCTTTTTTCACAATTAGGAATTTAGTTGCCTAGATATATGATTAAACAAAATGCTGTCAAGCCTAAAGAAAAGAATTAAAAATTGTTTTTGGTTGATAGTTTATTCTAGTGATGTGGATCTGTATCTAAAGTAAACTGATATGCTATTCTTTTGTACTTCAGAATAGAACAATGTTTTTGAGTAGGTCAGTGATTAAGTCTGACTGCGTTCATTTTTTTATTTGATCGGATATAGTCCAGTGCAATACAGTTTCACTCAGTGCCATGAACAGCAGTGAAAAAAGGGGTAAATCAAAAAAAAAAAGGTAAACATTGAAACAGAAATTTCAGTGTTAGCACAGTAATTTGGTTTTCATTTTAAATGCACAGCATCTGTATAAAACACAGTTCTGCACATTTATTGTCTCATGTGTAATGTATCCTTGTTTGACATTTCCCTGGAACTTGATAACAACCAAATTCTTTGTCTGCTACATTTTACATAGTAATGGGAAAACATGACCCACTGGGGTCACATTTGACAATATGAAAATCCATTCCTGCCATCCAGCAGAAACAAAGGACATTGCTCATAATTAGTGCTCATAATATTATGCATTCAGCAGAATATGAGGACTTCAAATGCAGTGTTTTCCATACATTCCTGTATTTGTGGCAACCCGCCACAATTAAAACATCGCTTCCCACAAATCATTTTTTCTGTTTTTGGAGTTGCGCGTATCATACTCTCAACTACAGGTTGAATTTACAACTCACGGTGGGAAGTCGGAGCTGATGAGAAGTACGTGAATACAGCAGTGTTAAGGATTGAGGAAGAAGTTTGCATTAAACATTAAAAGTTGATGTTAATGTGAATGTATGTAAAGGCCATGCATTTGCCTGGCCATAGTTTCACTTCGGCATTCTCTGCATATTAATGACACTTGCGACACCGACATGTGCACATGCACACCCACCCACCCACACCCACACACACACACACGCACACACTCCAGCTTATAATCGATACTTGGGTTTACCTACATACATGCTCTCTTGCTGTCTGTTTTCTCACACACAAACAAAGAAGGTCGTGTTTGCCTGATCAAAACACAGCAGTACAATGTGTTAATCTTCTTCCCTAACTTCCACCACATTTGCTACGTTTGAATCATGTATGACCATGACTTGCAAGCTGGCCTGGTCTCAGCAATTCAGATTGGATTATTGTTACACCCCTGGTTGATTAATATTAAAGATAAATTGCCTATATGAAATAACAGCCTTAAATGCTGAACCTTGCATTTGCCACGTTTTGAATGAGCAATACTGGAGGTGACTCAGTGATAAACATGAATAGCGTATTGCACAATGTCACTGGGAAAACAGCTGCTCTGAACAGTGCACTACGCAGAGTGACATAGCTACATACTTGCTATACAAATAGATACAGCATTTGGTTGTGTTTCTCACGTATTTCTCCAAATGTGGGAGTCCACCAAAAGTTTAAGCATTCAGATTGAGTGAGTTATGCAATGAGGCCCGTTTCTGCCTCAGTGAAACAGAACAGAAGACCTGTTGATAGTCCTGAATACGTTTCTCTGATGGTTTCAATGTAGTTGTTATACTTAATGCATGTGTTTTTATATTTGATTAGATCGGTTTACTCTGGGCATAATTTTTCATACTGAATAATAGGTTAGTCATTTGCAGATGCAATACTGATTCTTTCCCACATTTCTCATTTTATCACACCCTCTCTGTTTTTCTTGCCTCTCTGTGGTCTAGTGCGTTGCTGGCAGCGACTCCATCGCCGGTGGTGTTTTGTCACAATGACGTCCAGGAAGGTAAGAATCTCTCCCATTTTGTCACCGCTCCCCTCATCCCCATGCCTCTAATTTGGGCGGATTGATTCCACCCTCTGGGTCACATTTCCCAGAAGAACAGAGTGTTATGTAAGTCAGAGGACGGTTTGGTTGTGGTTATTTATAGGGGCAGCTAACATTCATATGCATCATTCTATCAGTGAAAACAAGTCACTGGTGACGTGGCAGTCACAGATAAAGGTTTCATATTGTCACCCTTGTAAAAGAGATCTTTGATCTCAATAGGATTTTACCTGATAAAATAAAGGTTAAATGAAATAAAACAAAACAAAACAAGCAAACAAGGTAACACTTCCCTCTAGTCAATTACAAGTATGTATGAGGACTACCGATGCTGGAGTTTTTGTATATGTGTATATATAATACAATATATATTTTATATATAAACAAAATTAAAGCACATATGTTGGCTTATTAGCTCGAGTATACAGTTCATGTGAGGACCTTGATGAGCTTTGAGTTTTATAGGCAGCAAATTAAAAGTATTTGAAGATCTAGAGTTTTCCACTTACTCAAAACATGCATGCATCCCATGTTATGCAGCTGGAGTACAGGGCTTTGTAAATTGCTGAGAAGAAGGACAGAGAATATTCAGTGTAGAGTGATAGGCTACTTTCTAAGGATACATAAAGTTTGCCCCAAAGCGTGCTGTCCAGGGGAAAATGAGGTGGCATCCTGAAGATGATAAAAAATGATAAATATGCCAGATAACAGAATGGCTAAGAGGTTGAACTGCAATAGACATGCACATTTATGTGTAACTTAAGATGGAGTGTCAGAAGTTAATGACTAATGTGAAAAATCAGTGGTTATCTGCAGTCTGAACTTGTCTGCTGGTAAAGAAAGAATTTGATGTTGAACCTTATGTAACATCATCTCTAAACAGAGGGAATAGATCACTGTGATCAGCAGAGGTGTGGCATTCTGCCATAGAAACGGGCAGATACACTGTTTTGATGTTTGTGAAATTGGTGCTATTGAAAATGAGTTGCTTGGATGTGATGAAACTCTAGAGATGGAATGGCTGCTCGGTTTTTTAAAACAGCAAATTTTATTTCCAAAGCCTGGAAAATAAGGCAATCCAGATGTGTACAGGTGTGTTTTCACTCAGATGTCTACAAAACAACAGGTTGTGGTGTAATTGTATGGTATGTGGTTCTTATGACTGGTGGTATTTATGTATTTACATTTTGTACATACTCTTTGGATATGCCTTTAAATTGCTCATGTATTATTTGTATATTTTAGATACTAAGTATCTGAAGATAAAATTTATTCACTCATTTTTTCATAAATTCAATAAAATCACAATATATTTTAAAGTAAATCACATCACATTATATGTAACTTGGACAAACCTTAGTTAAGAAGACCATACAGGCAGTAAATAGCTCGATATACTGCAATTTCAAGGGGGGAAATAAAGTTTGCTACAATCATTGCTGAATAAGGCATTTTTATTCTGCCAGTGTCTAAGGGTTGCCAATTGCCAATCAGCTGCAGCATCACTGATCAGGACATTCATTTAGTTTGACGTATGAAAAGCCAAATTAATTACAGAGTGTGACTTGGCAGCATGTAGGGCTGCTCTCACCTTCTGTTGTTGTGCCGTTGCGTTGCAGGCAACATTCTGATCCTGGAAAACAGGGACCACACCTCAACAGAGAGACTCATGCTCATCGACTTTGAGTACAGCAGTTACAACTACAGGTAGAGTACAAGAAAAGGAAAAAAATGTATTGATTCCAACAAATAACTTATACATGCACAGAAGATATATTTTGACCCTGAATTCCTGAACATCATGTAATTCTGTAATTTGTGGTAATGTATCACAAGACCACAAGATCTGTAATATGTGGTAACTTTATGTGGCTACAAATTGATATCTAGTACATACAAACTAGTTAAGGAGAACAAAATATATATATTTTTCTTTTCATGTCATGTCTCAGTCAGAAAGGATGTAAAAACATTGGTTTCATTTCCAGTCATATATCAAAACAATATCAGTGGATTTTATTGCATAACACAGTAAGTGTTATGCAATATGCTTTTGAGTTCCTCAAAAGCAT
Organism: Holocentrus rufus; assembly: GCA_900302615.1. Classification (NCBI taxonomy): domain Eukaryota; kingdom Metazoa; phylum Chordata; class Actinopteri; order Holocentriformes; family Holocentridae; genus Holocentrus; species Holocentrus rufus. The sequence continues at coordinate 28,446 of OMLF01013704.1, read as the reverse complement.
AAACAATTATTTCTGTTGCTGTTGTGTGGTAATCCAAAAAATGAAAGAAAAAAAAGTATATCCTCGGTGTAAAAAAAGAAATATCTAGATTGATTTTCCAGTAAAGATTGTTCATCTTTGCAAATGCAGAAAACAGCATTTTGCCCAAAGTCTTTGTCAAATTGCAGTTGTGTTTTGATGCATGCTGTTTATTCTTTAGGGGCTTTGATTTTGGGAACCACTTCTGTGAGTGGATGTATAATTACACTTACAACCAGTGGCCCTTCTACAAGGCCACACCAGAGGACTACCCCACCAGAGAGCAGCAGGTCAGTCTAAACAATTTACAGCCAAATAATGAGTGTCTATCTTGTTTTCACCCATTATCTTTATCCTCTCTCTCCAGCTCAATTAAACTGACAGTTAAAGCCTTTTACACAGTTTTTTCTATGTGGATCAAAAGACTCAAAATTAAGAAAAGGAATTATTAAATGTTCTATTGTTTACTATTATGCTGGGAAAGGTACTGCCGCAGTATTACATAAATGTCAAGATTAAATTGTAAATAGCAAGACTAAATTACAAAAATAGTAGGAAAGATTAAGCAACAGATGAAATATTAACACAAAAAGTTCGATTGCAAATTTACAAATAGAGAAATTCGAATAGTAAAGATACAAACAAATGGCTTAACATAGTGAAAACTTAACATAGTGTACAAGAGCTTAAGGTCAGCTTGCAGTCAAGCAGTAGGTAAGAAAAACAACGTCTGCAACTTTCAAGAGGCATTAGATGCATTAGACAGTGATGCTGCAGAAATTTGTCCTCCGTAGTTCGCAGTAAAAGGGCCTTGATGGCAAAAGCCCAGTCACCTTCAGTCTTGCAGCTTGCGTCATGCAGCAGCATGGATTTTAAACAGTGCAAGAGAGGACCATACAGATTATCCTTAATTTTAGTGTCTCCACTAGATACTAGCTCAGTTTAGAGGTGATTTTACAATTTTGCCTGACACAGTCCCTCCTGTCCTGCAGTAGAATTCAGGCTAAAGGTGATGTGTTTCAAAAATTTTCTGCCCACACAGTGCCATCTAGTGGGTAAAAGTTGCTCATGCATATTTGTGTTCGACAGCCAACAATAAAGTACCAATGGATAAAATTAGTCACTGAGCCAACAGCTTCATATAGTGCTAAATAAAGTGTTATAAAGTGTTATACACTGTATGAGCCTGCACCACTACATTTGTGAATTAAGACGTCAAATTAGGTTACTATTAGGTTACTTATTAGGACACTGGTGTTCACATTCCTCATCACATATTTAAAAGATCAAACATCTTATGGCAGATATCATGAAAAATGTCAGCAGTAGCTCATCATTTTACTACGTGCATTAAACACACATCTTTTTGCTCTTTATTGCAGCTTCACTTTATCCGTAGTTACTTGATGGAGCAGAGAGGAAACTCTGAGAATCCCATCCATGTGGACCAGACACAGATCGAAGAGGAGATGATAATTGAAGCCAACAGGTAAAAATAATCAGCACCATGCTGAATATGTAGAAAATGAATGAGTAGAATCTGAATAATGCGATGCATGTATGTACTAAGGTATTTTTAGTCCCCCTTTCTCTTACAGCCCTTTGATTCTTGCTGGTTGGAAGCATGGTTTGTATTGATTTATTGATTTCTTGGCTTTATCTTTAGGTATGCCCTTGCATCGCACTTCCTCTGGGGTCTATGGTCCATCATCCAAGCCAAGATATCAAAGATTGAGTTTGGATACATGGTAAGGGGAAACCTTTACGAAGGAGTTATTTTACAGTTTGATGCAAATGTTATCTGCACCAACTAGATTTCTGCAAGAAACTGTTTTTAATGCAGAATTTCATTATATCTTGCCTCATTGTTCTTTCAAGTAAATTGTGTTATTTGTTTTGCAGGACTATGCCCAGTGTCGTTTTGACGCCTACTTCAAGCAGAAAAAACTCTTCTCCTAAATTCCACCCCTTGTTTATGAGAATGTACTGTCGTTTTTGTCAAATCCTCATCATTCTTCAAGCATACTTCTTTTTAGTTGAAGTCCTTTGACACTTTCAGCTGCGTATTACTGAAAAACTCAGATGCTGTGCACCCCTTCTTTTGACAAGTAATGGAATGGCAACTAATGAAGGCACTCATCCACTTACAAATATAGATCACAAGTGCAATATTAGTCTGCAGGTCATCCAGCGTAGAGCACTTAGCCCCATTTCAATCCATTCATTGACAGTTATAGCCCATTGAATTACATTTTCATCAGTAAAGGGGTCACCAACTTGATATTCAACTACTTACTTTATACCCACTTTTCTTCGGACCACTTTTAGTTCAAGGGGCCAAGGAAATATTCTTGTGCTTGGTCGTGTTTACTCCTTAGTGTGTTCTCTGTGCAGGGCATAGATCAGTGATGGCCAGTGCAGCTTGCCAGAGAGTTATGTTCGTTAGCGTCTCACATTATACCTCTTACTGTAATAATCATTGCTTCAGTACGCTTAACCAAGATTGCGTACAGTATGTAAGGCGTTGCACAAATAGACCTTTGCTTCAGTGATTTTAGTCATTCTACCTCATTTCTCTGCTCTAATGTTCATTGTAAAATTGGATACATAGATGGCAAGATCACTGACGTTAACGGTATTCTGTAGCGAAGAAGGAACTGTGAACATTCTTGCATACCAACTCCATACCTTAACTCCTTAACATGCTACACAGGAACTTACCGCGTATTTTCTATAGAGCTTGTGAAAGTATTTTTCACCAGTTGTCATTTAAAAGTCCAGCAAGGTTACATTGAAGGCTGCCCTTAGTTTAGCAAATTATTGTATGAGGGCTATTTTATACACTGTCACTGTACACAAGAAAAACTGTTTGACAGTAGCAAAATGTAAGATGGTTTTAAATGAGTGCTACTGGATCCTTTCACTACTGTACATGTGTTTTTTTTGTGTTTGTTAAAACTAATTTTCTACTGTTCCAGTAACCAGTTGTACTCATATCTAAGGCAACTATTGCTGTCTTTGTTATAGTTTGTCATCTGTTGTGTTTCATCTTATGTTCATCTCATTCTGAAAAATGTCAGAGCTTTTTCTGTTATTCCATTTTATAGCAATGTCTGTAACTTGGTTTATGTGAGCATGACACATTTCCATGTATGAGTCTGATTGAACTGTCCTTTTGGCACCTGCGAGGTAAGACAAAAACAAATCATCAACCTGAACAGCATGCCTTGAAGATTAGATCCAACAATGACTGAAAGTGACTTTAGAAACATGACATCTTTCTTTCCCATCATTTGAACAAGAAGTGGGGTTTACTGTAGCTGTTTTACCAGAGGCTTCGTGTTTTGTGTTTTATTTCTTTGGTGTTTCTGTGTTTATTTTTATTCTGTGTTAGGTTAAATGCAATGCCATTATTAATGTCCTGACATGTTAAACAAAGCAGCATCAGTTTACTCATCATAAGGAATTTTTTTTAGATGCTTAACTGTGCCTCATCATATACCTGTAACTTTTTAAAGACTGTTTTTCCATAACATTTTCATTCTTTTAAAATATTTTGCACCATGCTCTATTATGTTGGTCCTCTTTGCACTACTTGGAATGCAAGTATTATAATTTAATAGCTAATAAACATACATGCTGTGAAACTATATCAAAGGCCCCTTCTTCTTTTCATAGGCTAGGTGGAGATGGGAAATGCTTATCTCCTAATAGACAGATCTTTAAAAAAATAGTGATGCAAACAATTTGTTACTCTCATATTTCACTGGCATGGATCTGGGAAGTAACTTGAGTGCACCGTGATGACGTCGAGAGCAGGGCAAAGAAGGCCACGTGTCTTCTCTCAGTGGGCTGACTGTGTTGTCCCACCTCCATGTGCCGGGAATAGACCAGTCCAAAAGAACTGTCTGTGCTGCTAAAGAGATCGATGTGAACATACTATCAGCTAGCTTGAGAGAGGAAAAAAGGCTTCATATCTGACCGGATCTGCTTCCCAACAAGCTGGAATTCTGAAGATTTAGGATTACAATGCATTGCCCTTTTTTATTTGGCTTGCGCTTTTGAGATTCTGTTGCACGGGGTCTTAAAGTATTAGTCACAGCTGCTTTCTTGTCTGTTTATGTGACCTGTCAAATGGCACGTGACTGAGATTTAGCAGGGAAACGGAGACGAGCGGGCATTGCATTGCATGGAGTGACAGCTTTTCCACTGCAGTGGTTGTATGGGATTCTTTAGGGGTCGTCTTACCTTTTATGGATTTACTCTGTAATACGGAAAATATACTTAGAACAGAAGCTGTGCAAGGAGTTTGTATCTCTTGAGTTTAGATCTTCAGTTTTCACAATCACTAATTTAACTTTTGTCTAAAAATATAATGTTATTTGCACATTTGCATTCAGTTAAAGTGGTATGATGGGCTGAACATGATTCAAAGTGCAAGTGATCCAAAAAACTTAAATAAATAAAGTGACAGATCAAAAAAACATTAGCCAGTCAGTGAGATGAATCCTCTCATACACTATATAATCAAACTATTTCAGTGGATATATTTCTGGGTGAAATATGGTCTCATGAGACTTTGGGGAGCTTTTCCAGAAGTCAGTACTTGGAAGGCATCACCAGGTATCAGATGTGGAGGACCATGCAAAACAGAGCCAGAGGAGTGGGAAACCAATGAGGCCCTCCGTGTGTATCACCTTGGAGATGGTAGTGTAACTAAAGTTACAGTGCAAACCAGCACACATGCATTCCTTGTAAGTAAGAAAACTGTAGTTGTAGCCGTTGCATAGCTCAAATAGAAACTAAATGAAGATTTTTTTTAAGAATTGCCCCCAGCAGGCCACAAATTAAGAATGGTTCACATTGGTTTAATAATGCATTTTTAAGGTGGACCTTGAACGGCTTTCAGAGTGCAGTGAGTACTTCCGGGCCTTGTCCCACTCCAGAATGAGAGAGACCTCAGAGAGCCTCATCCATCTGGACCATGTACCCTCCTCCATCTTCCACAATCTCCTTCAGTTCTCCTTTTACAACATATTTCAGGTGCCTAAGGAGGAGCTCGGCAAACACATCCAGGTAGGCAGGTAGAGACTTTTTATTTTTCATATATCACAGTGTTGTAGCTCGCCCCCCATGCCAACCTGTCCTCTCTCTCTGACTTTGGAGGTCAGCAGCTACCTCCTGGCTGAGGCCTTCCTCTCAAAGTGTTTGTCAGCCCTGGCAGAGGAACTCGGCCCAGACAACTGTTTGTCCTTCCTGAGTCTGGCTCAGGAGATCTGCTGTGCTGAGCTGAGGATGACGGTGTTCACATACCTGAGTAGAAACCTGCTGGAGCTGCCTCACCTCACCAGGTATGTTTGGTTGGATGCATCACAAAGGATGATTAATGCTTTGGAGACACAGCTGACTCGACTAAATTAAAGCAATACTATTTTGGCTTGACCACAATCAGGATTTTCCAGCTGTGCTGGGTTTTCTGTTTGTTGCTTGTTTGATGTTCACACAAATCGTGACAGACTGATTCATGCCTCAGAGGTCTGGGTAATGAAGAGAGGGAGGAGCTTGTCCACCTGAGGACTCAAGGCGACCAGAGCCTCTGCAGCCTCAGGAAAGAGAACCTGACATCCTGGAGTGACCCGGAAACAGAACGTGCCCGACATCTTTTCACCCTGGAAGAGTCGGAGGACAATGAGGATTGGCACCCTGTTGCAGAGCTCCCTTTCAGGGCTGACAAGTGGTGTTTCACTACAGTGGTCCTGTATAACTACCTGTACATCATTGGAGGTTACAGGCAGCGTTTGAAGAGAGGCTGGGAATTCAAAATGGCCTCCTTTAGATACAATCCCTTCACTCACTCATGGGTTGCCACAACTCCTCTGATCAAGGTAATAAAGAATTTTTGAACAAAACTCTCTTGCCCACTCACTCCCTGAGGTAAAATATTATACGACACTAATAAAAACTGTCACAATCTGTTATGTCCACAGCACCGCAGGCACTTCAGTGCAGTGGCTTGTGAAGGCTGTATTTATGCTGTGGGAGGCTGGTACTTGGACTCCCTGGTGACGCCTGACTCCAGCACAGCGCTCTATACAGCCGTGGAGTGCTATGATCCATGGGAGGACACATGGAGGTCTGTCTCTTGTCAGTCAGTACAATACTGCCAATGTTTCTGGGATGATATTTAGAAATTTTGTAGAATTAGCCTATACTCCTATAATTTAGCCTACATTTATTTGTATATTTAGTGTGTAGAGTGTAACCTCTGCTTTAGGTTTGTCTCCTCCCTGCCGCTCACTGACTTCCAGTTCACCATGTCCTTGTCCCACGATGTGCCGCTAGCCACCAGCCTGGGACACTGTCTCTATGTGGTGGGGAACATTCAGAGGACTGGGGAGAAACTGGTGCTGCAGTACAACACAAGACAAGGTAAGAAAGAAGAGGAACAGAGGAACACAATTTTATCTCCAGTTCAGTATTCTCCTCCTTGCTATTTAACTGCATGCACTCCTGCCTCATATTTCTGTTAACTATCGCCATAGACTCAGTGCACACATTTAAAATTTACAGTTTATGCCTTTAACTCATATATGGAAATACCTGTTTACAGCAAGTGCAACAACTGACTAATGTGTTGGCAGTCTACAAGTAATGTTCTTGTATTCTCTCTCTCTCTCCTCCAGACTCGTGGTCTGAACTGCTGCCCACCCTGACCAGAGCTGATGCAGACATCCCCACCCTCTACTTCCTGGGTGCCACTGACAGGCTGTTTGTGATTGGAGGGAACAACTCTGAGAATGTGGTGACATCATTCTGTGTGGAGTCGCAGAAGTGGGGACAAGTAAGAACAGAATGAGATGGAGATAAAGAAAAATCCATCAGTAATTTACAAATAGCGGAATCATGTTTATCTGAAGCATCAATACTTATGCCAGTGATTTTCGATCAAAAATAAAATCTGTGTTATTCTTTTCTCTTCCTCCAGGTGCATGGTGCGGAGAAGGTGGCATTAGCAGGACAGGGGACAGTTTTAGGTGACCAAGTCCTCATGCCAAGTATAGAGCACAACAGTGTTGCAAGACTGGATCTCCAGACTCTCTCCCTGACCGTCCTTCCTCCTCTTCCCATCTCCACCTGCTATGAGGCCATTTTCCACATGCACTTTTAGTTTATTTGTCATGCATATTTTGTGATTGACTGGAGAAGAATATCAAGCTAAATGTAACTGTACAGTGGTCTTTTTCAAACATAGGGCTATATACTCCCTACATGGATCATCAGCATCTGAAAAGTGGTTTCTGAATTGTAAGGCCCAATCCAGAATAGTATGGCGTCCCCTGCTGAGTCACAGTTACTCCACCAGCAGCAAGCTTTGTTTATATTTACATTTTTCAAGCAGAACACTTTTTTTCATAAAATCAATGGACTGAGCTTATGTTTTGCGCATTTGTAAACAATGTACTGCTTGTAAAGATTGCAGCAGCATCAATTTTAAAATCTTGTAGAATGTGAAAGTTGTGAAAGTCTGACCTACCTACCTAATTATGGGGAAAGACATGACTCTTAAATCTGCTGATAAATGTATTCACAAAGAGTGAGCGACATGTCTTGCCTATCACTTATGTTTTTTTTTTTAAAATTATGATTATAGAATCTGGCTTGTATGCTCAGTTGGTGATAAAGAAAGTTCAGATTGACCTCATTGTCCCCTGAATGGAAGACTGAAGTGGTTTGAACTGCATGACTCTGTAGGCACATGAGGTTACAGTATGTCTATGTGTGGTATCCAGTTACAAACAGAAGTATGGCATGAGAGAGAGAGGAGGGGTGTGTGTGTGTGTGTGTGTGTGTGTGGGGAGTGTGTGTGTGTGTTGGGGGCTGGGGGGAGAGAGGGAGGGCTGGAAAGCATAGGGGACGACAGCTCTGATCTCACTACCTGAGGAAAGCCACTTCAAGGGCACTAGAGTCACACAGAGCACACGAGCCTGAGTCCAGAGGAATTCCACTGCCTCAGTGACAGAAACTAAAGTCACAGCCTTCTCTGCCTGAGTGGATTACACTGAATCTAGACAGAAAAAGGTAAAGTATGTTTGTTTTATCTGTACATCTTGTGCCACTCTGCTGATGTTTTTATTATCTGACCTAGTTTTGCTGGGTGGTGCTTGCACTGTCTCTTTAAAACTCCATCTTTTACTAAATTACTATATAAGGTTTGAGAAGTTAGAATGAAAATGACAGATTGTTGTCATCTTGTTTCAGTGCGTTGGAGCGATTATTACCAAAATGTCTGGTTAAAACTAATATCAGGGGCCACTTAGAGGCCAAAGCAAAGGGCTGATGAATGATTAATTAGACTTGTGAAGCTTTCCCCCAAAATGTTGCACAGTAACAATGCATACTGAAACTCTGCTCAAATTTAACCCAAAACCTGTCTAACGGATTCTCTCAGTATTTTGAAGTCCCAGTCCTACTTTCATGTGCAGGCTGTCCTGTGTGTTTATATTTTCATGCCCATCTGAGGGCTCAGCACATGCTTAGCCAATGCGCTGCTATATCTGGCCGTTGAACTTTGTCCCACTTGGTCACTGTCCAGGTCATATGACATGGAAAAAGAAATCCTAGTCTCTTCACCCAGACCATAACAGGGGGTAATTTATAAACTATTCTTATTTTGGAATTTTATGAGGACATTGCATTCACGAGACTAAGCAAGTGACTCAACTATTAACACTGCACAACAAAATAATGTTTTCTTCTTTTAATCCCTTATCAGTAAGCTTTCTCTATCACATGAAGGATAAACAATAGAGGCAAACAGTACAACTCTCCTGCTAACACAGTACAGTGAGACAGTTTGGTGAAAGTCTACTGTGATTTATTTGCCATAATGAACATCAGGTTCTGCTGCAGGTGAATCAGCCCAATAACAGAACTTAGATTCCTCTCACAGTGACATAATAATAGTGAATGAAATGCCACTGCTTCAATAGTCAAAACTGAAAATCCACACTGGGGCCCAAGTCTGCCGCTGATGTTTGTGTTAGTTCCTCGTAGTTAGTTGTTATTTCTACTCAGAGGGCTGATGACTCAAAAACTCTGCCTTTGCCTCCCAAGTTAGGACTCTGCAGAGATGGCAGAGGCGCATCAGGCGGTGGGCTTCCAGTTCACCGTGCGCCCCGACGGTGTGGACTACAAATTGAGTCAAGAGGTCATCAAAAACATCTACCTGTCAGGAGTGACAGCATGGAAGAAACGAGCAATACAATTCAAGGTGCAGTTTCGTTTCTAACTCTGGTTGCCAGGTTTTACCAATGTGAAGTCACTCAATAAGCAAAGAGAGACTCACTTTAGATGATGAAATCGTGTTTTCATAATGTAGGCAAAGCAATATTCAAAGATGTTTTCAACAACTGTATTTTTTCCCTTTTCTCTTACAAGAATGATGACAATTGAGACTTGTATGGGGGTTAATCTAAGCCCTGATGTGTGTTTTTCCTCTTCAGAATGGTGTGTTAGCTGGAGTTTACCCTGCCAGTCCATCTAGTTGGCTTATAGTTGTGATTGCCATACTGAGCACCTTATATATCCGGATAGACCCCTCGCTAGGAATGATTGACAGCATCAAGGAAAACCTGCCATGGAGGTCAGAAATCCCTTACAGCCAGTATCATGCATCATCATGCTTCAGTTTTTGAATATGAAAACTCCTCTGATACTGAAAATGTAGCATGCATGTTCATAACAGGCATTAAGTCTGCTAAAACAGTTATTCTGCATCCACTGACACTTTTATAAATATGCTTCCACCTTGCCCTGTGAATGACAATGTAATAAGACTGGTGTTGTGCCTTCTGTGAGCAGAGACTGTATGTCAGTGCAGACCAGAACAGTGCTGGGTGCCATCCTGTTTGCCACTGGTCTGTGGCTCTTCCTCATCTACCTCCTGAGATACACTCTCAAAGCCCTGCTCTCTTACCACGGATGGATCTTTGAGTCCCATGGAAAGATGACCTCGTCTACCAAAGTGTGGCTGGTGCGTGCCTCTCTCTGGCTGTATCTTTCTAATTATACATATATGCCATTTAACTGTACAATCGGTACAGTCTTTGAGTACACTTGATTCCTGATAGAAACTGTAACGCTTTATACGGGTTTTCGGTGTTGTTTGTTTGTTTTCAGAGCTTGGTGAAGATGTTCTCTGGGCGCAGACCGCTCCTCTACAGCTTCCAGGCCTCCTTACCCAGGCTTCCTGTGCCTAGCGTGGACGATACCATTCGTAGGGTGAGGCTGCACTGAATTAAATGTGGAAATGTGTTTTTTGGCAACAAAAGAAAGAGGCTCATCATCATCTGGTGTGCTTTGATGAATCGGTCTTTTGCCCTGAAAAACATTTCCAGCCATCAACAGACTTGTTATTAAACCAAGGTGCAGAAAAAAAATTAAAGTTAACAGCGAGTCGGTGTGATTTGGCCTTGTGTCAGTTATCGACTGCAATTTGTTAACTGTCAACACAGCTACAGTCAAAATCTGCCACGGCCCTATAACTTCAGTGCACATCTGCTAGACATGTGCCAGGTTTCCACATAACCCCAGCTTCTTTTTCTGACAATACACACCATGTCTTCCCGCAGTACCTCGAGTCTGTCCGTCCCGTGCTTGATAATGATCAATATACCCAAATGGCGATTTTGGCCAAGGACTTTAAAGATTCCATGGCTCCCCAACTCCAGAGATACCTCATACTCAAATCCTGGTGGGCAACAAATTATGTAAGTAGTCTTTAAAGGACAGATTGTTGCATAATTGCAGCTGTAATCCAATTAAATTTGAATGTTAAATAACATGTTACCTGTCCTAGGTAAGTGACTGGTGGGAGGAATACATCTACCTCAGAGGCAGGAGTCCTATCATGGTCAACAGTAACTTCTATGTTATGGTAAGACATCATCTCTACTGTTGTTACACCCTTTAAGAGCACCAAAAGTGTGTACATGCAACAGATATCTTCCATAAGGACTGCTAAGCAAAATATACATAAAAAATATTAGGAATAATAAAGATAAAGAAAAATGTTAAAGATTATTCACAAAATAACACTTTACCTATTTAATTGGCTGTAACCAACACAATAATTGGAAAATACAGTATGTCTTTCTTTCACTATCTTTATTTGTGCTCTGTTTTTATTTGTATTTTGAATTCGTGTGCAGGACCTCCTGTATGTGACCCCGACACATCGGCAGGCTGCGCGAGCAGGGAACGTGGTCCACGCCATGCTGCAGTACAGACGCAAGCTGGAGCGAGGAGAACATGCACCGGTAAATCTGCATTTCCCCTTTTCAACATCGTCTCCTGAGTCATTTCATCTGCTCATGGTTGTAGCTTATCGTTTATAAAAACACTCTAACTCCTATCAATTCTTCTTCTTCTTCTTCTTCTTCTTCTTCTTCTTCTTCTTCTTCTTCTTCTTGAGGAATGTCATATCATGAAGTAGAGACATAGAGACAGGAAGGATGTACAAGCATCAGAGCAATCTGCATGTACATGAGCAAGCTTCCTCAGCCAATGTAACTTTGGGAAAGAGTGAGGCTTTCTTATGTGGGACCTGGACGCAGATCAGAGGGGCTGAAGGTGTTATGGGAGCTTACCTGGGCTCAGATGGCTGGGTCAAAAATAAATGGGAAAGAATGCTGCGGTTAACAGACTCCGAGTTTGCTGAGTGGAAGTGGCTGCTTTCACGGTGTCATATCGAGGACGGGTGATGATAATTAATAACCTGGTCATATCATCTCTGTGACCCCATGGCTGTACTGGCGCCTCCTCAGGGCCTCGTACAGGAGATGAAAAGGAAGCTGGTGACTTTTTTTTTTCTGGTCAGGGCAACACTGGACGCTGTTTGTAACACTGTGGGATTTCAAAATGCGGCATCTTGAAGGAGCTGCACATACAGTGAGAAAGGAGTGGTTCATTCTATGTGTATAATTCTAGCATGTGATTAGTCTCTATCTAATAGTGGGTGCTATATGTATTTTAGGGAACTATAAGTGTATGGGCTGGTATGTTGCATGTGTATTGGGAACAGCAATTTATTTTTGTTGGTTTTTAGGCATTTAGATTGGCAGGTGGATAAAGGCAGGGGCAGGGTTGTATGGGTCAGGCTTTGTTTTTTGTTTTAAAATAGGCATCCAGTTACTTGTACTGGTTGTTTCTGAGTAGATGTTTTATTCATATTCTTCTACTCTCCCCTCTTTCTCCTGTCTCCTGCCCTCTAGTTTTAACTAATGGGTGATTTAACTTTCTTCTTCCCTGTCAGTTGAGGGCTTTAGGGATCGTTCCCATGTGCTCCACTCAGATGGAGAGGATGTTCAACACCACCCGTCTCCCCGGCATTGAAACAGGTAAAGAACTGAACAGGTTTATACAGTTTAACGACTGCCTTGTGTATTTGGGTTTGAGTGGGAACGCACATACTTGTGGTTATAAGGTGCAAGTGTGTGGTGCTTCCTGTTTTCCCATTTCCATGCCTTTCGGCCTTTGCCCACGCACTGATTTCTCTGTCTACTGCAGACATTGTGCAGCATCTCAATGACCGTAAGCACCTGGTGGTCTACCACAAAGGCCGGTTCTTCAAGTTGTGGCTGTACACCGGGGGGCGCCACCTCTTACCCAGTGAACTGGAGACACAGTTCCAGAGAATCCTCAATGATACAACAGAACCCGAGCCTGGAGAACTCAAACTGGCTGCCTTGACTGCAGGAAACAGGTATATGTTCAAACATGCCCATAAACACAAAAAACACAAAGATTTACAAGTGCAAATGTGTCTCACGGTGAAATCCTCCTACAGAGTTCCCTGGGCTCGGGCTCGTGCAAAGTATTTCAGCCAGGGAATAAACAAAGCGTCTCTGGATGCCATCGAGTCGGCCTCCTTTTTCCTGACGCTGGATGATGAGGTGCAGGGTTATGACTCCACCAAGACTAATTCACTTGACAGTTACGCCAAATCCCTGCTACATGGGAAATGTTACGACAGGTAGGCACAGACGTCACAGGAAGGATTTGGTTGTTGGGTGTAGTCTTGCCAAGGCGTGTGAATCTAACCAACTAATTGCTTTGCCTAATTAAACTCTATTCCCACAGGTGGTTTGACAAGTCTTTCACCTTGATCTCTTACCCAAACGGAAAAATGGGTGTGAACGCTGAACATTCTTGGGCTGATGCGCCCATTGTAGGCCATATGTGGGAGGTAATGGAAAATAATGACTTATTCTGAAGAAGTAATTCCAAGATGTTTATATTGCAGTATTTTAAACTGCCATTCTTCTCTCTGTGTTTATACAGTATGTCCTTGCAACAGACTGTTTCCACCTTGGCTATACAGAAGAGGGACACTGTAAGGGTGATGTCAACAAGGGTCTGCCGTACCCTACTCGACTACAGTGGCAGATCCCAAAGGAGGTAAAGCGTCACATCATCTACCACCATTTAACTGTTTGATTTCACTGTAGTTTTATGGTTTAATGCTGTATTAGCTGTGGTAAAGGTGCCAAATTGATCAAGAAATGTCTTGGTTTTCAATTGTTTTCAGTGCCAAGAAGTCATTGAGAGCTCATACCAGTTTGCCAAGCAGATAGCTGATGACGTGGACTTCCATGGCTATCTGTTTACCGAGTTTGGGAAGGGCCTGATCAAGAAATGCAAAACCAGCCCTGATGCTTTCATTCAGCTGGCCCTGCAGCTGGCTCAGTTCAGGGTAGGGCTGCCATCATCAACGGTCCTTTTACTGGAATCACATTTGCATGATAATCAAGAGGCATTACTCAATATTGCTCTCTGCTGATTGTTTGAAGGTTTGATTTTTTTTGTTCCATAATCACTAAATGCGTCATAATCAATTTGGATTGTAACAGGACCAGGGAGTTTTCTGTCTGACGTACGAGTCGTCGATGACACGCATGTTCAGAGACGGCCGGACAGAAACGGTACGCTCCTGTACCTCTGAGGCTGTGGCCTTTGTTCGAGCCATGGAGGACGCAGAGGCAACAGTGAGCAACACACATGAACACACACACTTGCAACCACAAGCACAAAATGAATCACCACCAGACGGCCTTTCAGCAACAGACGACCACAATATAGAGGAACAGAGCGAGCATCTCCACCAGTCCCTGTCTCAGAGTAAACAATTAGGATTTCTTCTTGAATCATCAGACTTTGAGCATATTTGATGTCAGATGTGTGTGCTGTCAAATTCTATGAACAACATGGTGTACACTCTGTCTCTGAGTATAAGGGGTCACACTGCTCCTGCTGGGACTTGGTGACCAAGACCCAGAGACAGATTGTCATTTTATGGACTCTGAACCCTCCTGATGTTCTGGCACAGAAATTTATCTTGCTGCCCCCATCAAAGCAGATAAAGTCTATTTCACAGGATATGATATGAATATGATATGCAAAGGCTCGCAAGAGGTTCTGAAAGGAGGATGCTGTGACTGTTTCCCTGTTGTTTTTGTGACCAGAATGCACAGAGGCTTGCCCTGTTTCGGAAGGCAGCAGATAAGCATCAGAACATGTACCGTCTGGCGATGACCGGCTCTGGGATCGATCGTCACCTCTTCTGTCTCTACATCATGTCCAAGTACATGGGTGTTGACTCGCCATTCCTAAAGCAGGTTAGCACCATGATTGTGACTGCGTGCGACTATCTCACTTTTCTTGCGTCAAGCTTTTTCCTAATACCTGGTTTTCGCCACCTTTTCCTTTCTTCCTATTGTTATTATTAATTTTATCCATTTATGTTTTTATTTTTTTAAATCTGAGAATATATGATATTGACATCAGGGGCAGTAAAGTAAGTAAGAAAGAAAGAAAGAAAGAAAGAAAGAAAGAAAGAAAGAAAAAGAAAGAAAGAGAAAGAAAGTTCATTACGAAGTCTTGTCTGTGATATACCTGACCCATTTCTCCCATATTTCCTCAAAAATATGTGAAATGTGATTCTAATTCAGTTATTTTTTTC
>OMLF01013704.1:0-12586 GCA_900302615.1 Holocentrus rufus | reverse complement strand
CCTGGAAGTTGTCCACCAGTCAGACTCCTCAACAGCAGCTCAACCTAGTTGACATCAACAAGTTCCCTAAATACGTGGGCGCTGGTGGGGGATTTGGCCCGGTGAGTTCCCCAGTTATTTTTATATGTGAGAAATGTGCACAAGACACAAAATGCAGCCACAGCTTCACACTGTGTCTCATGTTGGCCCTGTCCTCCTCTGCCCCCAGGTGGCTGATGATGGTTATGGCGTGTCTTACATCATCGTTGGAGAGAACCTCATCACATTCCACATCTCATGCAAGTTCTCCAGCCCTGAGACAGTAAGAGCATAAAAACAAAGGCTTAAATTTTATAGAGCTATATACCTTTCAGACCATCATCAGAAACTCAACCATGTCTCCCTCTGTCTCTCTCTCTTTTAATGACTCGCCTGCAGGATTCATTCCGTTTTGGCCAGAACATCAGGAAGGCGATGCTGGATATCCAAGCACTTTTTAAACTTCAGAACGACGTGAAAACGGGAGATCAGGCGAAGCAGACGTGGCTGGAAAACGGGAAGAAGCAGATGTAATGGATACTGCGGGATGGAGGGCTGGATCAGGCTCACACACACACTCTTTGCACCAATTTCTTTGCCATGTTTTTCATCCTTAAAACCATGATCAATTCTTTTCTGGTGGCAGATTGCACTTTTGATGTATATGTTTTTTTTCTGGTGGGTCAAATGAACACCACAGGATCTGGGTTTACTGTCCAATCTGTTTGATGAAAGACATTCTTGTTATTCCTCTGAATTATTTCAATTATTTATACTTTTTTCTTCTTTCAACAGTTGATAGTGATCTATTTGCCTATATATAAGTGAAGATATGAATCTTTTAGAGCTTTGTTAATATGTGCATATGTAAACTTGTAAATATATCTGCCTGTTTGGAAATCTGGATCCTTTCAGTATTTATGAATTTACTGTCAACTTTGAAGAGTGTGTCATTTTTCTGAAACACAAAAATTCCTATACAAATAACACACAGATCACCATTAACTTTAGAGCAACTAGACATATGAATTGTTAGAAATAGATTCATTATTATTGCAGCTTGTCAGTACATATTTTATATCTGGTCATACACACCTGCCAGTGAATAATAGGAACTGTTAAATACAACAAACACACAAAGAAACACTCCACTGTAAGAGATTTTTTTTTATTTTATTTTAGTTGAAGAGATGAGGGGGGCCCATCTTGTCTCTGATCTCCATGTGAACATTCACAACGACCTTGCATGAGGTGCCTGAACAACAGATTCATCCCAACCAATCAGGATAAGCAAAAACTGTGTGGACTCTCATCAGCTGGAAGCTTCAAAACAGTCAGTCAGATTTACTGTCTGTACGTCCCCTGGTAACTCTGAAGAGAGCAGAACTAAATGCAGTTGAACTTCATAAGGGGGAAACACTGAGGCTCACTGAGCTCGCTGGCCGTCAAACCCAAGAGAAATACAGAAGCACAATTTCATTGTTATAAAATCCAAAATGTTATCTTGAATATTGTGACAGATGAGATGATGAAATGTTTATCTCAACTGGATAAGGATTCCTGTCATCTACGGTTTCTATCGCAATAATCCAACATACAACAGATTTGGATCAGTTGTTTACACAGAATCAATTTGTCAATCATGACAAAAGCGGGTAATATCACATTTGATTCATTAAGGTCAGTGCAGCTCCCAAACAGCGGGCAGAAAAAAAACAATCTTCTATTTAACTGTATATTTATTGGTTTAGGCGGGGACAATACAAAAAGTCAAAGTAATAAAAAAACAACCACCTCTGGTCACACTTCTCAAATTCTTTCAAGGCATCAGTTACGGCAATGAACTAAAACTAGTCTTTATAACTGTACAAAGTGAACGGACAAACAAAAACACCATCACATAATCCACTTGCTTGATGAGAGCAATGTTTTTTTTTTTTTTAAAAGAGCCAAAGAGGCAACAGACACCAGACTTATTAAGATTCAAAATGAATCAACAGTATCGGATTATTGTCTTCATCATCATACTCTTACCAGAAGCTGCCTGCCAATCAAGCGTATTTTCAGTTAACATGACAGAATACAACAGACACAAAAGGCAAATGTATTTTTTAGTTATGCTCTATTTCTCACCAATTGTTATCATGTGTATAGATTGAGTCCATTGGGTGATGACTTGCCCCTTTGGCCACTGTGTGGGGCAGCTTTTCATGAGGATACACACCAACCCAGTCTTTTCTGTATACATACTATATGTGTATATTTAAACACTCTAGGATGGTTTTGTAGTTTATGTGTCTAAAAACACTCAGCAGAGCTCTGGGGTTCCGGTCTATGATGCGGCGAAGGAGGATTAAGAAGTTGCACCGGGGGTTGGGTTGACATTCTGGGTGGCGGCTTGCGGTGCTACCTCTATGATCCGAGGTTTGTCGATGATGCGGGCCGTGCGGTTTCCTTTCTCTACGATGCCGATAATCCACGCCTGGTGGCCCTCGCCGTATTTGGGGGATTTGATCTCAGCGCAGAAGCGGGCGGCCTGCTCCCGAGGCAGACAGATGAGCAAGCCTCCTGCAGATGGAGTGAAAGGAGAGATCAGTCGACGGATCAACAGAGATATTTTTAGGGAAGGAAGTCAGAAGAAAGCAGAATAATGAGAAACCGATAGTGCCAAACACACACACAAGCATACACACACACACACACACACACACCTGATGTTTCAGGGCAGGTGCCGTGCATGAGTCCAAACATGTTGCCGCAGGCCTTGGACACGGCAGCCATCTTGGCGAGGACCGGGAGGTTGTGGATGACAAATGACACCTCACTCCGCTGTTGCCGTGCCAGCGTCTGAGCGTGGCCGAGGATTCCAAACCCTGTGATGTCGGTGGCTGCGTGGGCGTTGAAGGTGTGCATGAGACCGGCCGCTACAACGGAAAAGAGAAAACATTGGGAGGGCTGGTCCTTTCACAACCTGTTTAACTGAAAGGATTTATTAAAAAAAAAAAAATGTGCAGATATGAAACTATTGTTTTTTTCAGCTGAACAAGAGCAAGTCAGAGATTGTTATTTGTTTCTCCTGACTTCATCAAAAGTACTTCCAGCAACCTAGGCTACTTAGTCTCCTATGTCAAGCCACATGATGAATGTCTTGGTATGATTTTTAACAAACAAATCAACTCAGTAGAAAAATACAGTTTCTTCCAGCTCAGAGCCATCTCTAAAATCAAGTCCTTCCTCTAGTTTCAAGAGACAGTTATTCAAGCTTTCATTTCCTCTCTTTTTGTAACTTCTTGCATGCAGGTGTTAGGCAGTCACCTCTATCTCGCCTGCAGCTTCCACCTCTGACTGGTACACTTCCCCTCTGCTGTGTATTTTAGAATTGATTTTAAGGTCTTACAGCTTGTCTTTTAAGTTCTGAATGGGTTGACCTCCCTCACAGATCTCTGGTCTCCTACGCCCACTAGACAAGCTGTAGCACCCTTAGGTCATCCGACCACAAACTACTGACAGTTCTGCGGTTCAAGCTCAAGGCAGATCGTGTCTTTGCTGCTCCAGCCTGTGGAGCGGACTTATCTGATCTGCCTCCACCACTGACACTGTCAAATCTCATCTTAAAACCCATCTCTGCTCCTTAGCATTGGCAGGGCGCTGTGTGTCGTGACTGTGTCGGTGCATTAGAGAGACTTCTTACTGTTTTGCACTTTGCTGTTATCTGCACTTGCTTATACACATTTTGGTCAAAGTTTCAGTGTGCTTTATAAATACACTGACTTGACTATTGGGGAATGCATGCATGTGTGTGTGTGTTTATACCTGTCCTGTTGAGCCGAGCCATGTTCATCATGGCCTCGTGGTAGGCCAGCTCTACATCCTCCTGGGTTACCACCAGTTTGATCTTATTCCACTTCTCAGGCTGAGAAAAAAAACATACAGCAAAGTGACCCACAAGGTCTCTTAATAAACGAGAGCTGTCTTCCTCAGACATGATGTGTGCATTTTCAGACCGAGTGATTTATGAGCGAGCAGGCAGACTTACAATATCTAGCCACTGGTGCACTGCAACAGCCACCTGTGTCCCCAGCGGTTTGGTCAATACCAACACGTCTCCTGGCACTGCATTGTCTGGCCTGAGACACAACACACAGGACAAAGTTATGACAAGATGAATGTTTTACTGAGGCAGCTGTGAGCGGGACAGGATGCATTAAGAACTGATTCTTACATGATGAACTCGTTGGGCTGACAGACTGTGGTAGCGACTCCCCCCATCACAACCCAGGGGTTGAGCACCGTCTGTCCTCCTGTTACAGATGTGCCGGCCTCCTCTGATGCATCCTTGAAGCCCTGGATGATCAGCGGCATGACTTTGTCTCTCTCCTGCAAACAGAGACAGGCAAGTTGGGGGGCAAGAAGCAGAAACAGTAAAAATGAAAGAACTGAAATAATAACAGTACATTAACAGTAAATATGAAAGAATTATTCTCAACACTCTCCTCTGTTATAACTGTTAAAAGTGAAAGCTAATGCTAAAAACACATTTGTAGGTCATCGAGATTGTTTTGAGTAGCCTAGCTACATGTAAACAGCATTTTTCTTTTTTTTTTTTGGAAATCGGGAAATTCCAGATTTGGCTGTCACGTTTCCAGGAACTGTTTTTAGTGGATTCTGGTTATCCCAGTATTTCAAAATACCTGCATCTGTGAACAGACAATTTAGTTTCTCCTTCAAACTCCTAAAATGATGAATCTTTCTTCTTCTTTCAATTTTTATTATAAACTAGAAACAACATAAAATGTGCTTAGAGGTTACTAAGTCATAGGGTGAATTTTGTTTTAAGTAACATCATTTGTTATGTCATTCCAATAATATTGTTAACTTGAAGAGATCTAGATATGCAGTAACCATTGTGTGTTTTATTTGTTTTGGTCCATCATGCCCACTATTTTTGCTGGCATGCCTCTTACCTTCTCTGACATTTTGTTGCTGACTCCTAGAAGCATCAACATGTTGTCACATTCTGTTACTCCCATGGCATACAGGTCACTTAGAACATTGGCACAAGCAATTCGACCCTACAAGAACAAAATACTCACAATTAATCAAGCAAAGGACTGATATGTAGAGTACGTGAGACAGAGGGATACAGGAGAACAGGTAGAGTGACATTATTCTGTCTTTCAAAATAAAACAACATGTCATTAACACAGCAAATTAAGTAATGCCAGGAAAGAGGGGATCCGTACCATCATGTAGGGGTCATCCACAATGGGGTAGATGTAGTCTGTTGTCTGGACCAGCGAAAGGCCTCCATGTCTGAGAGGGATCACACATGTGTCCATACCTATGCCTGCAAGAGTTTTCTAATCAATACTGCGCAGGTCAAAGCATTTGTGGCTGTATGCATGTGGAGTGAAACTGGACTTACCTAGTCGGGGCATAACTGCCCCAAGGAACTGTTCATCCTCTTGGTAGTGGTTCTCCTGTAGAGTTTCTAGCAGCTTCTGTAACACCTCCTGAGGCACCTGTGGTCAAGACAACATTATCCATTTTCATACAGCTACACTGATGCACCATTAATATTTTTCTCCATCATGAATTTATATGTTCATTTGTTTAGCTGTATGCAAACAATACTCCATCAATGGAAATAAAGTTCATAAGGAGAGCCAACCTTGCAGCCTGTGCCCTTGAGCTCAGCAAAGCGTGTGAGCCTGAAATTCTTGTCCAGCTCATAGCTTTCTGGGTTAAAGGACTCCCTCACGGACATGTCTGGAAAAACTTTGGGCCTTCACCACTAGAGTGACAGCGATGACAAAAACACAAAAGACAGAATGATGAGAAACATTGTCTGAATGTCAGAGGCAGAAAAGCAATAAATCAGTTCTGTGAAATAAAGTGTATACAATCCCTCACCACACTGAACAGTGTGAGAATAGTGGATCACACAGTAGGTGGTAGCCTAATAAACAAATGTGCTCCCCTTTGCACCGCTCCAAATAAATTATGAAAAATGCATGGCAATGCTATTATAACACTGCAACCGACAAACACTAATCAAATCAAACTTTTACTTTTCTGCACAGAACTGATCAATTCCTGTTGTAGGTGCAGTTTCATTTCAGTGACAGAAGTGAGGTTGTTGATTGTAAAATGTAGACTAGTGATGAAGCTTGTAGACAGATTTTTCTGCAGAAATCTCTGCTTGCTCAGCATCAACACACACACACACACACCACTGACACCATGGACCTTAACAAGTGCACCGATTTATGAGTTTTAACAAAAACAACAAACAGACGTGAAAACACGTTAGCTTATAAAGGTGACATACTCTGCCACCTGACACAGATGCCAGTCTTATGAAAACATTTTCTAAAAGGGTATGAACTGCTCCCGGCTGTTTAAGGATGTACTTGACGGGCCTTGGTTTGGTTAACGTTAGTGCATTTTGGGAGCGTTCAAGAGTCAAAATGCTACCAAATTCATTCAGACCTTTGCCTCCAGCTAACAATAACATGTGTGCAGACCGGAGCTAAAGTTGGGTGTATAGAGCAATGCATAATGAACCGTGTAGCCGTGAAACAGTAAACCTGGAAACAGAG
This sequence comes from Holocentrus rufus, assembly GCA_900302615.1. Lineage (NCBI taxonomy): Eukaryota > Metazoa > Chordata > Actinopteri > Holocentriformes > Holocentridae > Holocentrus > Holocentrus rufus. The sequence goes on along the minus strand of OMLF01013704.1, from coordinate 5,966 downwards.
ATACTGACAGCAATACATGTTTAGTTTTTGTTTTGCTGAAAATGCAGTTTTAGTTTCCGTGCTAGCTCTTGCTAGCCAGCGCTGATCCATGCATGAGGTGATGAGCATAAACAGCCGTGTGCAACAAAGAAGTGATAGCGCCCGGGTTTGCAAGCAGTAACAAACAAAAAACCACAAAGTGCACATGGCATATCCTAACTTTAACACACAGTTACTAAACGTCGCGCCAAGTCGTTGCATATTTGTAAGTTAAAAAGTTGCCGGAGAGCACTGAACAAAAATGTCGGCGGCGGAAAAAATTAACCCTTTGCTGTCCCACGCCATGCGATGTGTGCAACATCAGAGTTAGTATCAATAAAACAACGCTAAACGTGCGCTTTGTGCAAAGTTTATGATGATATGTTGCATTAACAGTGTTTACAGTGGACCTATATGCGGTTTTAGGACCAAAGCGGAGTTATATTCTTGCAACATTTCCCCTTTAATTGCTCTGACCAGTTCATCCTTACCAGTTTCACGTTAGCGGTGGATCCCGACAGAAGAGCGGGGACAGTACCAGAATGCATTGGGGAGGAATCGGGAGTCCTTCAAGAAAGCCTGATGAAAAATAATCCATTTTTGTCTTTAATCTAATAATTGCTCGACAAATATTAAACCTACCGTAGCATACTCAATGAAATAAGAGGATTATACAAATCGGACTGTCGTTTGACTTCAGTACACAAAATTTGATTCGTAAATCAAAGAGGAAAACGCTTTAGGGCTCAAAGGGTCCTCTGCCAGCACTGTGGCGGCTTTGACATCCCCTTTAATGAGCTGCGAAGTCTGGCAATAAAAACTCTACAATGGAGTGTACCTTTAATTAAGTATTTTCCCTCCAATTAGCCCCATACAACAACAATTGCTATTGCTTAACTGTAAAGTGTGCTGCGGAAGGTTCAGGTTTGCAGGGCTTGCATGCATTGATCATCTGAATTGTTTTTTGCAGAGAACTTAGCGCAATATCGTTTTTATCGTCAGGCAAAACACATTTTTCTCATCGTGCACGCAAAGCCTGCGGCGTTGGACTAAATGAGGAAAGTTCAAGCAACTATATAACCTCCAGATATGCTGATTATTAATTTCGGCGATTAGAACGACAAAGGGAAGAAATTAGGGACACAGACAAACGTCGAGAATCCATATTTAATGAATGAAACAGTCAGTTGTATTCATATTAATTGCACAGTGAGCAGAAATGGGGAAAAAAAGCTATAATTCTAACACAGTATTTACAACAGTAGCACTGAGATGCATAGACATTCTAATACTGAAAAGAAACATACATATTAGTAGAATACTGCATATTTTATATTTTTTCCTGGCCAGATCTTACATATCCAAATCTGCAGAGTTGGCCAAAACTATATCAAATATATTTTTCTTTTGTATGCAATTTGTGGAAGTGAGGTGGATGCTGCACTACATATAACACCCACTGAAGAACTGATCACTCAAAGGCACAATTCACATTGGACATCTTCCCTTAAAACCTAATTTGTGCAAAATATATAAATGATAAACCCTCACAGTAGTCTACTGATTCTGCTTTCTTTCAGACCTGTAAACCTGATAGCCACGATGTAAAAGAGAGAGGGAATTATGACTTTAATGCCGTAATGTAAACAGTAAGTCAGTTTTCACATGAGAATGACTTGTTAGCCATTGTTCAGCTTTCATTAGCATGTGACAGATCACAGTGACTTCCACATCTGCTGTAATCTCTTGTTCATCTTGCTTATTAAGCTGAAGTTTTTTTTTTTTTGTATATTTAGCATTTGTTTCCAAAGAAAGAATCATAAAGAGACACAAAAGGCAATGTGTGTGCGTGTGTTTGTGTGCGTGTGTGTGTGACAGAGAGAGAGAGAGAGAGAGAGAGAATGATGAGAAAGAAAGTGAGAGAAAATATGTCAGCAACCTACTTCATTTGGTCCAGTATTTTTTTTTCTTTACAACCACAAAACAGAGCATTAACAGCTGCAAAGGAGAATATCTAAAGTGGCACAATGCATCAAGTTAGAGGAGTAATGAAAACAGCAAAAGCAACACATTTGTTGCAAGGCCATGGTGGCAGCTCTTGAATCAACCAGTCATGTTCTCCACCCTCTCAACCGCACTGGCAGTCTTGTTATAATCACAGCCTGAGGAGGGAAGAAAATGCATGAAATATTACATTTTAAAATGTCATTAATGTGGGAAATCTGCATATGTCTGTCTGTGTGTGTGACATGTTCAAATGCACGTGCATTTGAACACGTCACAATAGAAAACAAACTTCACTGTGACGCAAGGAAGACAAATGCTAGTGTGACAGTGAGGCTGAAATGAAGAGATGACAGAGGGGAGACGGTGCCTGGTGTGAAGATAATTAGCTGACATTTTGGGAAGCTGCGTGAGAATGTCAAATGTCAGGGGGATAGCGTGACTAAGAAATATGAGCCAATGTGCAAGCTAGCAACACCAGTTTGTGTTTGTGTGTGTGTGGGCTGGGGGAACGCGAGAGTAGGCCCAAAGGGGGGGTGAAGGGGGAGATGTTTTAAGGGTACTGACATGGGAAAGAGTTGTGACAAGGGAGCAGACACTGGCATGACAGAGTACAGAAAGATGGGTCTAGTTTATTGAATACAGGGGCAGGATTGTATGTCAATAGATTCCATTGTGTATGGTACATATGTGGTTGTAAGGATCATACTTGTGCTAGGTCCATTCAAGACGTCTTCTGCATCTGCAGCATCTGGTAAGCCAAATGAAAAATAGGACTCACCTAAAATGCACAGCAAGACTGCTCCTTAACCTGTCATTTTGTAATTCACTCATCTATACAGAAGTCCAGTACCTATACAGTACCTCTTTTCAGCCTCCTTCTGGCTAGTTTGATCTGATCTTGCAGGATCTGAACCCAGTCACGCGGACCAGGAAGCTTCTCTATTCTATGTGCAGTGCAGTACTTCTCTGTAAACACTGGACACAGTGCAAAAACTGGATTAATATAGCATCAGAAATAAAAACATTGCCATCTGGATGTCATATGTTTGTTGCACCTTGTTACAGACTAACAAGATTGATGAAATCTACTGTATTCCCCAACCCCAGCCTGCATCCCCCTACCTTTAATGGCACCCACAATGTTTTGGTCCAGGCCCTTGCGGTTATCATTGAGCCCTCTCTTCCTCTTACCATTTGGCAAGGAGTTTGCCAGGGTAGCATCATCAAAGAAGGCACACACCTGAACACAGAGCATGTTCACCAAGCTACAAGTGTCAGCGCAGAAACATTTATATCAACTTAATATACTTTGAACACAAAATGTAAACAATTACATATGTGTCAAAATAAAACATGATAAATACACAGTGATATTATGTAACTTCAAAATCAACCACATATAAAAGAGTCAATGAAATGGCTATTAAGGAATTGTGGATGCCCACCAGTTTCCGGAACAGCAGGCTGCCAGAGCGTGTATAGTTGACCAGGATGGAGTCTAGCTGGGCCTTGGAGATAAACACATCATAATCCTCCGCCAGCCGCACCTCAGACTTAAAGGGAATCACATGTATAGACTGGTGAATTGTGAGGGATTGTGAATGGGAAAGTGTTATAGTAACATCTAACAGCTGTCACAAACTCATTGTAAAAATAAAGCAAGAAAGAAAGAAAGAGAGAGAGACTGACAGCACAGAAACGGCTGTCAGTCCCAGAGAGATGAAAATAAAGGTTGAGTGAGTAAAAAAGAAAAAAAAATCCTTTACTTGTAAATGCAAATGAAATGGTCACTACAAATTCAAGCATGAGGATGATGGTGCAAAACTTGTCATGTCTGCTTTCTGTCGCTTCTTTACAACTTTGTAGGATCTCAATAGCATCAAAGGACACCTGCATTTGGCAGTGGCATCTAATGAATACACATGATGGCAGCAGACTTCCAAGCGCTTAAATGAAGTCATAAATATTGATTTACATGCTATTCTGAGGAGAGATGCTTCACTGGAATCCAACATAAATCCTGTCAGTGTATTTCCATATTTTTAATTTCTGTAAAATATGATCTGTCACACTCAAGTCAGATTTAAAAAATAGATTGCAAGATCAGGTTTACATTCAATGTGCCTAAATGTGCAGCTTAAAAATAAATACACACACACACACATTCAAACAACTGAGAATGGGCTCACCTGAATGATTTATTTCAAATTAATAAATCTTGTCTTTTGAGGGAGGGCGATCATAATGGAGTGTATAAAAAATTCATAAATCAGCTACAAATTTAGTATTCCTTAAATCACACAGGGAAAATAAACACAGGAAAAATGTGCATGGACACACACACACACACACACATACTACCAGTACCTCTACGGTCTGAGGACCACTCTGTTGGCTGAAGAGAGGATTGTGTGTATCAGTGACGGCTACTGGATTGTTCTGAGCTGGCGGTGCAGAAATCTCAGAAGAGACAGGTTGGCTGTTGGGTGCGGATGAGTCTCTCTCTTCCTCCCTCTTTTCAGATTCTACGGGTGCAGCTGTGAGCGATGAAGGTCTTCTATTAGATGCAGTCAGCGGTGTCACCTTATAGATCGGCCTCCTCTTGCGGGGCCTGCGACGTGGAGCGGGGCCAGGGCCGAGCCGAGGCTGGCATTGTGGGGCAGCCTGCTCCTGCTTTTCCAGGGAGGCTGTAGAGACATAAAGGGTTATTCCGCATTGTTACTCATTTTGTCTCTGACTCTCTCTTAGTGTGTTCGTGCACTAACCTTTCTGAGTCTGCATTATCCTCCTCATGGCACGTAGCTCCTGCAAAATAGCCTGCAACGTGCCCTTACAGTTACACATACAGCAGGGGCTTTCTGGTGCGGCAGGTGGGACGATGTCTGTGGGACAGTGGTGCAATGGTTAGCGATCATATGCTCAAACATCTGGCAACTACAGGCCTGCAATGTGTTTTCATGCAATGTCCCTGAAAAACCATTTGTGAGTGTGTTTGTGTGTCAGACTAACACACTCACACACGTCTCTTGTACAGTTGAAATTACCAACGTGACCCAGTGTCTGCCTTGTACCGAATACAATAAATAACTGTCTTTGTATGACACATTCTCTTCTGCAACAAAACATTTGATTGGCGCTATACAATATATGCTATTATTCTTGTGTTTTTTAATCATTTGAAACTTCTGTTTCTTAGGAAACTGAAAGCTTTATTTGTTGGTTCTCCCCTTTCCACACATGCTTTGCTGGCCTACCTACCGTTGGCTTCATTCACTTTGATCATATCCTTGGTGTTGTTGAGGATCCTGAGGGCTTTGGAGCGGGTGCTGTACTGGCTACAGCCTGGACCATTGGAGATGGGGGTGGATATAGATGAGGGTGAGAGCCCTGGATCCCCTATGGGGCTCCAGCTGTTGGTCTGTTGGTCCTCGGAGGCGAGAGACAAGGCGGCAGGCTGGTGTGCCCAGCTCAGGGGCTCGTCATGGGGCTCCTTTTGTAAGCTGTCCCGCTCCGCTCCCACGCGCTGATATACCCTGCCGGCCTTGTCACTCAGCAGCCTCATCATTCCAGTGATCTGCCTCTTGATCTCCATGCCTTCATCCTCTAGCCAAACTGTACAGAGAGCAAGGTGTTTGTGCAATTAATGAGATCTGCTGTGTTACTTCCCATGTACATCATGGTGACACAACCGTTGTATAAATGGTGTATACCATCAGGCACAGCAGCATCTTTGGGCTCTCCATTGGCATCTTTGCAACTGGTGTTCACCATATATGTTGGCTCAAAAACTGCAGCAAATACAGTGTCATTTTATAATTGGGTAATAACACTATTTCACAATAAAATATGTACGTGATGATGGATGCAAAACCTCCACAAGAAATGTTGTGTTGCATTCTTGTGATGAGGATAATGCAGGCTGATGAGGACTGTGATGTCAA
>OMLF01013701.1:0-21624 GCA_900302615.1 Holocentrus rufus | reverse complement strand
GGGGGCAGCAGGCAACCAGACATAATGCTCTTGGCTGTGAGGTGAATAAAAATAATCGGTAAAAGTATACTACATTCATGGTCATGATATTTTGATGCAGATAAATCTATTCCTATCTCAGATTCATTACATGTTATGTTTATAATGAATTGTGATGGTTCACATTCATGGTATAAACAAATACAAAGGGGGCCTTAATGGATATTATAGAGATGGTCATTCTATTCATTTTAAAACTTATTTGGTGTCTCCTGTAGCTTAAATAACTGACAAGTTACAAATGTTTTTACAATTTTTTTTTTTTTTTACTGAAACCCATTGATAACTATAGGGACAACCAACCCCTTACACTGTGACAACCAACCTTTTGATGGGATATATATACTGGCCTGTCCTATTACACTGATTGCTGGCCATGGATGGACACACACAGACGTGTTTATGTGTAAGCCAGTTTGCACAATCCCAGTGCAACCTCCTCACCCCTATCTAAAGGAATTACAATATTAGACTTTTGTACTTCCTCAAACAATGAGGAAGTGAAAGCCTTTGCAGACGCATACTGAGCTGGAAAAGTTGTCCAGAAACTCTTATTTAATATGTTGCGTAATTGTTTTCTAGGAATCTTGAGGACTTCTGTGGACTTCTGTTCCTAACCTTGGCGTGCAAACTGACCATGAAAGAATATTTTTGTCATGCAAGAAATTGTAATCTTGATACTGCGGCCTATAAAATGTATTTTGTCTGCCAGCAGCTGTTCCATAAAATTATATTCCCTCCTCCAAAGCCGCAGTATGACAACTGCCTTTAAAGTGAAATCTTGTTTACATTCAAAGCTGACTAGTCATTTGGTCACCAGGGCAGGCAGGGCAGACAGTTCCCTTCCACTCCTCTGCAGAAGAAAGTCTTTGCTGCTACTGGTTCTTATACTGAGGATTTTATTGTTGGGTAAAAGGAAAGAGTGCATGCTGTGTGTGTGTGTGGAGCCAGTCAGTCCTCTATATTGTGTTTTGAACACCAGATTCTAAAATAAAGCATCTTAAAAATCCACCCCTCTCAGCTAGCAGCTTCCAGCAATTGTTCCAGCAGGAGACTTATCTGTTGCCCTCTTGGCCCAAAGGGAATATGTCCCCGTCTGAAGACTTAACATACAAGTGACCACACACTAAGAGGAACATTGTAAAAACATGGCATTTATTTACCACACTTTTTCCTTCATGAAGCCTCTATTGAAAAAAATAAACCACTTTTACTGGTAGTCGATATAATGATACACCAATGTGTCACCAGTCAGACTTGAATGCTATGCACAGTGACAGCTTTCTTGAGAAGCTTGGTAGGTCTAATGGAAAGCCACGTCAGTCTTCCTGTTGCATTTCTTGATCAAAAAGGACAAAAAGACATCATTAATTACACAAGACAAGAGAGCAGGATTTGTTTGCTGTAGATCTACCTTCCCAGTTGCAAATAAACAATTAAACTTACATTGTCCACAGGCTAATCCAAGTTTAGAAACAAAGCGTTTTAGCACATAACATCCTCTTTTTATGGAATAAGATACTTCCTCATCATTGCAATTTATGTGTTTCAACAAAGATAGTAGTTATAGAATTAGATCAATCCCCGTTCCTCTGGTTTAAATAATACATTTTATTTGTAAATAAACAGCATTTTGCTTTTGTGGATCTGGTGTTGTTGTTCACACAGTTTTATGACACACAGAGCCTCTGAATTGAAGTTTCTGTTTTTTTCAGTTTTAGCCCCAAAACATCAACATTGTTTTGGTCTGAAAGAATTACTGCATGATTTCAATCTTGAAAATCCAGGATTTAACCACCTTTTGTGCATTTTTTTCAACAGGCATTTTTTTTCTAATAGCACTACTCCTGTGACATAGAGCCATAGGTAATCCAGCCATAGTGCTGTACTTGTGGGTTGTGGTTACTCTGAGTATTTTTTTCTCTTGGAGTTGTAACAATGTTGTGGGCCAACTCTTCTTGCTGCAGTCAGTATCTTTTGTGATTGTGGTCTGAAAATCACAGAAAATTGCAGGACTCCTACAGCTGGAGTTTTATCAGTTGCTTCCCATGTTCTCATGCACCCTATCGCTGATGTCCTGCTACAGGGAAGGAAGAGTGGTCCTCATCACGTTTCACCACTTCTGCTGGGCCTCATCCATGAGACACTGCAAGGTTTGGATCGGCCGTTGCTTACCCCACATCGTGTCTCCAAAATGGTGGCTGTTCAAGTCCTGACATGGGCGGAAAGGTGAGTGCAGGATGTTCTTATTTACAGTACCTGCTACTGGGAGCTACAGCAGCAAAGTAATTGTTATAGTGATAAAAGAAAACAGTCTGCAGTACATCCACACACCATGGGGGTACTGCTGGACAACAGAGGGGACTCAAGGAGGATTATTTACATTGATATAAAAAGCTACATATCCTGTTTCTAAAGTTAAAAATAAATCCAGCAAATGTTTATTCTAAACACATGCACAGATATATTCTATCTGATGTCACAGTGGTTGTTTATCCTGTCTTCTTTTTCCTCTTTAGACAAGATAACTTATGTCACCTTTAACCTTATAGCCAATAGGTTGATTTTATCAAGGGTGGTGTTAAACACACACACACACACACACACACACACACACACACACACACACACACACATGCACACAAAATCAAATCTAGGCTATAATTTAACTTCCTACATAACTGACATTCATATTTTTTTTCACTGTGGCTGAATATAAATAACAATAAGGTGATGTTGATGCAAATTACATAGGCCATAATTATACCCTGACTAATACAGTGATGTGCTAAATCTCATACACAGTTATCTCAGTAGCCACCACATTGAGTCTTATCCATTAAAAATCACTATAATAATTTCACAGGGACTTCATGTGTGTCTGTGGTACTCAGTAACACGTTTATAGTGTCCTTATGGCATTTATTGATATTTTAAGGTTTCACCTCTAGAGGTATCAGTAATACATTTCTAAGGTTAGTGATATTCTTCGCAATTTTGCTGTCATAGTATAGTATCCTTGTAAAATCTGTTAGGGCTATAGTACTATTACAGCTGCTTATGACTATAGAGGCTTTACCAAATAAAAGTGGAGGCCTACTATAGACCGTAACAATTTTGTGATCTCCTCCTGAATGGCCTGCAGGCTGGAGTTTGTCCAAAAAGCGTGACGTTGCGTCCTCCCTCTGTCTCTCTATAAAACGTGCCTCGCGCATGGACTGCAAGTGTTGCACGGAGGCGAAAGGGAGGAGAAATTGTCCCAGAAGCGCGTGAAAGGCAGGGGCTGGTTGACCTTACTTGGTATACTATTCAGAGACTGAAATACACTTTTTGGGAGGGCTTTTTTCTTCAATTGAGCATTACTTTTCTTTCCATTTTTTTCTTTCTTTCCTTCTTTCCCTTTTTCCTTTTTTTCTTTTTTTTTCTGAGAGCACCTGCCCCGAGGATACAGTCGTTCATCCGTCTCCCGAGTTGCAGACTCGACTTGGACGACGCTAAACTGCGCAGGAGAGCTCCCCTGCGAAACGCGTCATGGGATACGGGAGACTCACTGCCGCTTTTTATATTCACACCTGAGGGTTTTGTGGATTAAAACACATTTTGATTTGAAGCAGATCGACTCGTAGCTTGAAGAAAAAACTTTTGTTCATCACTCGGAACTACTATCAGGGACTCCTTACTTTACAGCGGTTTGGATTTTGGGGAAGAATTGCCTGTGGAGTGACAGAATGGTCCCATCAGCCTGCCTCAAACTGTCCGTTGTCATCTTTTATTGTACAGCAGCCACGAACGGTAAGATTTTATTTATCCTTAAGCAGATTATTTATTTACTCTTATCGGGATATTTCTAATGTATGACCAGACAAAATACAGTTTCGTCCGGTTTGACCGCTAGATCCTTTCAATGAATGATGAAGTTTTTTTTCTTTTTCTTTCATTTTTTTCAAACACACATTTCACTTTGTCAGTGCTCAGTGCTCAGATAGTGAGAGGGTCATCTTCCTCTTCTTGTTCTTCTTCGAATGATCTTTAATTATCATCATTATAATGTTGAGGTTTTACATATAAATTTTCTAATACTGATGATGCGCTGAACCAAATTTTTACAGAAACGCTTGACATTTTTTATGGAAGTGACAGAGAAGTGATTATTACTCCATTTTAAAAAATTACAGTTGCATGATTTTTTTGGAAATGTATGTGCCATCAGGTAAGGCTGTCACTTGGGCTTGCAGTTATTGCAAAGACCGCTAGAGGTAGTCGTATCTGAGTGATTAACAAGTTAATAACATTTGTGCTGGTTTCCACAGGTTGTTATTAGCGAAGTGCAACAGATAGATGGGCTCCATATCATAAGGAAAATGTTATTTTATTGGTTGAAGACTGATTTGGGATTGGCTTAGGGTTTGTTCCTCTGCAATGCACTTAAAATATTCCATGACAGCCTGTGTTATATATTATGAAAAACTGTTTATTCCAGCAATTGTAATCTGTGTGAATTCTAGTGTGGAAGGTGATTAAACATCTTGGGAACAGAATAAATGTTTTCTCTAACAATACAATAATTGTTATGACTTAACTGCATCATTGTTGTGATGTTTCTCCAAAAAAACAAGATAGTGTATAAAAGGTGGATGTTCTTCCACCTTGTGCCAGGCCTGGTGCACCACTGAGATATCCAGTTAGCCTTCCTCACTATGTCCAAATAAACAGCTCATCCAAACAAGGGAAATACTACGTACTCCACACCCCACTACCCCCACCCTGAGCATGCACGCACACATACACACACACTTTCAGCCTCTGTAGCTTTGTCTACAATGTTTTTAAGTAGATTTCCTTCACTGTCCACACGCAGAGCGTGGGAAAGACACAAGGAGGAAGCGGACGTAGGGGCAAGAGGCACCCTGGAATTGTTCTGGCTAGTAAAGGTCACGGAAATGTGACACGCTACCTGAGCAAAGATTTCTTCCCGAAGCTCCTTACGCTCATATTCAGCTTTGTCAAACCCAAAGACAATGGTGGAGAGGAAAGGAGAGCATTGTTTGTGCATGCCAGCTACTGAATGGTAGAGCCATTAGTTATTGATGGTGCATCTAAACATCTCAGGTTAAAGCTGAAATGTGTTACTGGTTTGCCCAGGTACATGAATCACTGGGACAGAGATGGTGAATTCATTTTTAGCCAGAAAACATAAGATAAAGTATTTCATGGAGCATCTCATCAGTGATGCTATGGTGCCACCACATTATTTTTAGAAGTCTGGTAGAATTAAAGTTAGAAGTAGTGACAGATGCTTTAATCAGGTGCTCCTTTATTGGTTAATAGTTTACTATTGATATAATCATTAATCATTTTACAGAGACACTTTTTGACTCTGTCCCATTTATTTCCACAATCTTTTGTATTTCTTTAAGGCTTTCATGCTTTTTTACTGTAATTACATTAGTGACTGAGCGATAAGGAAGATTCTGTTTAAAATGTGGTCTAACGTCTCTGATAATTTTTAACTTTGAAAGTAATGCGAAGCCGCTTTTGATCTAAAGCTAGGCATGGATCAAGTGCTTTTGTTCCACGGCCTGTTGACACCGGTTACAATGAGGCATGATGACTCAGATTGAGGGGAGACTTTTCTGCAGCTCTTTGTGCCATGTTGCTTTTATTTGTGTAAGACTAAGTCCAAATGAATGTCAAGCACTCACTGTGTCACTTGTGATGTGGCGAATGCTGTTTGCAATAACATTAATAGATTTAATTGGATGTGTAAATGTCACACTTATATCCTGATAGATCCAGGTACTGTGCTAAATTAATTAGAGCACCGTTCATCACCGTTATGTTGTACAACTGAAACTGTCCCAGATGCATGAGATAAAGCCCATGAAGAATTTAGACAAGTTTTTAGATTTATATTGTTTTAGTCACTGGAGTTCTCGGCAAACGTATGTGGTTTTGCGTAGGCTGTGTTCTGAACTAACAAAGCAGAAGTGATGATGGAACCAGAAACTGGAGGCCTTGTGATTTTTGAACAGTTCTGTAATGGTTTCGTAGAATTTCATAAAATTATAAGCTGAAAAAATAAGCTTTTATTTTACTTAATGTCAACTGAAGAGTGCTTATGTTAACTTGCACTATTATATTAGTCATTTGATATTCTTCAAAAGGCTTCACATCTCTTGAAACAGTATTTCTGGCAAATGGAGTTGATGTTCCACCTAATTTGTTTTTGAGTGTTTTTTTTTTTCCTCCCCTTCTTGGACATTTGAGATGGAGTGGAAAATGGGAGTGATGAGAGGTCAGCCAAGTGCAGTAGGGGCTCATCGCTCACCGAGCCTCATGCAGACAGCACAAAAAAAAAAAAAAAACACATACGCACACATCTCCAGACATAAAGGATACTTCGTTTGGGTGAAGTAGACAAAGTCATTCAGTTGGGATATTCACTGTTTTTTATGGCTGATCTTAACATCGGATATTCGTGGCATGTCCTCTATACCTACCTAAATCCATCCTGAGCCAGCAATATATTTTCTTTTAACCCTGCTTGAGACTTCAATTTCAAGGAGCTTCTGTATGCCTACTAGTCTTAATCATACATATTATGGAACAAGAACCCCTGGGTTTACACAGTGGGCCACTAGTCAGGAATCTTATGCAGGAGATTTCAGTTGTTGGCTGTACTCTTCTCTATATAACCTGGAATGACCACCCATCCTGGCCAGATGTTCCTTTATTTAGATTTTTTTAAGGGGAGTCCGGGGCATTTTCTCTCCAAATCTCCAAAGACTAATATAAAGCAAATAAAAAGAGCATTCTCCCTAACTGTTGTCTTAACCTTGCAGTTGGCAAAGTGGAGGGGTTTCAGTAGGACCCCATGTGAGAGAATATTCCAGGACAGAGAGACTGTATAGCACAGCTAGAGGAGTAGTAGCAACTTCTTATTTTGGCAGGTGGTCCCAACTCTTGTCAAGGGTTTCAACTCTGTGTTGTAAATCTGCCACCAGGGTGTAGAAGCCTCTTGTGAATTTGTCTCATTGTTTGTCTGCCTTGACAGTCTCTGGCAACTAACCATGAAATGTCAGCGGCACAAAGCACCTTTGCAGCAGGATAGCAGCTTTGTCATGCCATAAAGCAATGACGCTGAGATCGTGTTTAACTCATAACTATCTCAAGTTTTTAACTACTTAAAATAAGAGCTAGGAGGTTATAATGATGATCTAGCATGCTTTCTGCTTTTATCTCAGCTCATTCAGTCCCAATGATTCTGTTATTACTTCAGCAGATGGTGGAACAGACTCTGGTACTGAATCTGTTTGTGGAAATTGTGAAAATCTCACATCCCTGTTTTAAATTATCTGTTTTAATTAATGACTTAAAAATAAATTCATATGCAGAGTATTGTGTTGGTTCACAATAAGTTACATTGTTAGGATATTTTTAAGTGGCTAAACTGTGTTTGCATTACCCCTCAGCATGAGGACAGGAAACTACCCTCAGTGGTCGCCACAGACTGGCTACCACTAGCTACTGTTGCGCTCCTGTATCCATGGACACACGTTAGCCAAGATGACTCACCACCCTCTGACTCCAAACTCTTTTATAAAGCCCCCTCTCCACCCTTTCTATTCCTTTTGTTATCACAGTCAGAATTACAAAGAATTGAAGTGGCAAGGTTAAACAAGGGAGTCATTATATTGTTGCTTTTGCCTTGAAACACCAAAAAAAGATCCTCTCCCCTTACTCCCCAGACAGTATCCTTGTTTCATGGCAGGAAGGGAAGTACAGGGAGATGAAGTGTACCTTCAGCAAAAGAGAAGGGAATTCCGCACATTATTCCCTGCACTTCAAGGGTTGGAGCTGAGGGTTTCCTGTTCAAGTCAGAGAGAGTACAGTCATCTCGTACAGTAAGAGTAACTTTTATTACACAATATTACCCAGGAGTTACGTGCAACACGCCGCAACACGGCTGTCGACAAGTCCTTTTCTTTCATATACTCTCCCAGCTTTTCACATCGGACACCCATGAGCTTGGCTTGGCCGAGCTTCAGTTTTTTATAGTTTTTTTGCATGCACTGTTTTGAGATTACAATAAAGCCACACATATCTTCTATAGAAGTAGAAATCTATCCAGTGACAAAAATGTGAGTATGTCACATCTAAGCAAAAGCTTTTCTCAATCCTCTATCTCACCAAATCTTATTGTAGTGCTGCTCAAAATTGTTTTTCAGCATTTCACATTGAAAAATCAAGGTGCTCCTCAGTTTTTGATAGTTGATCACGGTTTTTCAATTGATCAAAGGCTCTGGCACTCTGGTGGATCACTGTGTAGAGCGCATGCCACATAATGTTACCACGGTGATGTGGGTTCAATTCCACCTGCGGCTGTCAAATAAAGCAGAAATGCGCAAAAAGAAAAAAATCTTCAAAAAGAGAATTAAGGCTGTTGAAATACTGCTTGAGTTGTATTTTATTATTGTCCTGAGTCCTCATCCGTTCTTGCAGGCTAAATATTTGAATTACATTTTTTGGCCAGCAATCACTTCTGAACAGTGCAGAGTAGATCTTGGAATCCAACTCTGTGTAAAGCAAAAACCTAGTCTTCATTTCCTGGCTGGTAGTGAACATACCACAAATGTTTTCAAAACACGATGTTCTGTGTCGCTTCCTTTGCTCTGTGCCATGTGAGGACAAGTACGTATGAATGGGATCCTAGTCTAGTCTTAGTCAAGTTGGCCAAGTGTTGATACGCCCAAGACTCAATCCTCAGTTCACTGAGGTACAGAAACTGAGCCAGAACACTGTCTCTCTCTCTCTCTCTCTCTCTCTCTCTCTCTCTCTCTCTCTCTCTCTCTCTCTCTCTCTCTCTCTCCCTCTCCGCGCTCTCTGTTTGTTCCATGCCTGTCCTCTTCTTAATGGCTCCTAATGAGAACCAGCTTTGGGGTCCTTTGAACCACCACAATAAGGCCCATTTCTGGCATTTTTCAGGCGATCTGCTGGAAGAATGCAGCACACAGCTGTCTGAGGGGGGGTCGTTGGGACGTTTGCTGAGGTCAGCATTGGGCAGGCATTGGGGCAGGTGGGGGTTTGGTGTGGGTGTAGTGGGCCAGAGATGGGATAGGGGTGTTCTTTTAAGTGGGCTGCTGGGGGCCCCTGCTGATTCATCCATCTGTAGTGCGTTACTGAGGAGAACTGGGTCAGAAAGGCCTGGTTTGAAGAGATGAGATGCCTGCAATGGTGCATTACAAGGTCAGGTTGTTGTTGTTGTTGTTGTTGTTGTTGTTGTTGTGTTGTTGTCTGTGCACATGGCAGCATACATGCATGCATGTTTGCAAATGTACTTTTCAGAATGCAGAGGTCAAAGAACAGAGATGTTGTGCATGCAGTAATTGTTACAAGATATGCTGTACATTTTTTTCTTTGTATTTAACAAATCCCAAAGGTCAAATTCAATTTAATGCATAATTGCAGCGTTTTCATTCCCAGCAGTTCAGTTACATCAACTTGCTGCCAATTTCTAGACATGTGAGAAGACATGCGTATTTGCTTTTGAAAACATTCCTGTGGAAATGTATCTTGACAAATTGGAAGAAATTGTGTGTCTGGATCAGGAACTTTGATTTTTATTAATCTAATATCCCGGTGAGAGCAGAGTGTGGTATCCCACCAGGAGTTAAACAACATGAAAGAACATGAGCCACATCCCTTCCCCTCTCTATAACCTTGGACAATAAAACAATAATGTTATAATTTTTTGTGAGGAAGTCGATATTGAGTGCCACTGCCAACACTGATATGGTCAGCTCATTCTTAGGCAACAGCTGTTCAGAATATGTAACAAATAATGTCTGTGTGTGTGTGTGTGTGTGTGTGCGCGTGTACACACAGGTTTCAGGCAGCACATGTGTCAGCATGTCAGCTAGGGATTAAACTGTTGTGTAACTCCATTGTCTTTCTGGGTTCTATGACACAAATAAAAGTTTCCCTGTGCACAGTCATATTTGGAGGATTGTCTTAATAAACTTGTTTGCCTGGTAACAGTTCAGACCACAGCAACCAGCTGCTCAGGGAGGCCAGTGAAAAGAAGGAAATCACATATGGGACTGTGACACCTCCTGGATTGTAGAGAGAATCACAGAGCTTCCTATGTTGAACGCTATGAGCGGGACCTATCAACAGATACAGCTGGCTGTAAACCAAATAGAGGCCACTTTTTAATCCACCCTAGCGTAATAATAGTATCTAGAGCACAAACAAGGTCACTGGTAAATGAAAATATCATCTGTCCCCAAAACAGAGGCGTGTGTGTGTAGTAGTCAAGAAAGAGAGGAGGGGAGCACCCACAGGAGCAGGTTGACAGGTTGATTTGGAGAATACGTTTGAGGACATTGGGAGGAACTCTTCTGGGCCTTCCTGGGTTCTTCCTGGTTCTGACTGGCTTGACCTCGCAGGCTTAGGGCCACATCTGCTCCCCATGTCCTCCCCTCCCATTGTACTCCTGCACCTTCTCTCCCTCTCCCCCTCCCACACAAACAGACAAGCACACTGCTCATCACTACCAGACCACAATCCATCCACCAACCTGACACCCCCTGCTGTGTACTGGAAACACCCCCAGTTCTCTCACAGCAGAGAGTCACTTATATAAGAAGCAGGACCGGATCAGCACATGTGAATAACCCACGAGTAATTCATAGGAAAGTCCAAAAAATATGTCTTACGCTGTTGTTTAGTGAAGGTAGTTGCTGCAAATGTGTGGGTGTGTTGGATTTTTTCTCAAAGTACTAAGTGTGTGTGGGTTCATGTGTGGTTTTGTGCATGTGTGCATTCAACAGGATATGTGGACAGAGGAAACCTACCGGCACCTATAATACTGCCCTCTGGGAATCCCCATATTCATCACAGGGGCGACTCACTCACCCTCATATGCAGGTAGGTGCCACCCTCTCACTTGTACCAGTTCTAAGTTACCCAAAAGGGAATTAAGATACAGGTATTGTAAATTGCAAGATGTAAGCAGTGTTGAATAATATCATTCCCAAAATCAAAACTGTGAATAATTTGTCAAATGCCGGCTGTCTGCTGCTTGTGCCCCACTGCATGAATGTACTCACCAAGTATCATGGCAATCCACTAATTACATTTCATGATATCTTGTGTGCAAAGTTGACATTTTGGCCTAATGGTGGTGCTAGAGCAAAGGTCAGGAGGTCACCAAAATTGACAGGGTTCATCCTCTGAAGAGCAATGATGCTCTTCTTAATCCTCTTCAAATTTCATGGTAATCCGCCCAAAAGATTTCAAGATACTTTGTTCTGGATTAAATTGTTGAATGGATGGACGAATAGACCAACATGGACATCTTAAGGCCCCGCCTGCTAGTGGGGCGAAAATTCCTCACTATCAGTTTTCACCAGACAAAGTTCAATCAAACAGGTTAATGACCTCAGTGTCTCTTGCACTCTTCTTGGTCATTTGTCAGAGGAGAGGTCAATCAGGAGGAAATGGGGAGTCCTGCTCCAGGCAATGCTCTGTTTCTGAATTCTGTCACAACAGCCAACAACTTTCAATCCTCGTCTCATTACATGACAGACCAAAGAAACAAAGGGACATGACTAGGCTTCAGGATACTCCCAGGCTTCAAAAAGGCTGCCAATACTTCTAGGAACCACTGTGTTAGTGGTCCACATATATCAATCTGCTCCAGTTTCCTTCAGGGTTGGTGGGACCCTAGTGTGCTACAACCACATTTGTTAAGAATTTAGTCTTGCATCATTTTGTAAACCCGCCAAGAATGCTAAGCAACACATATCTATCTAATGTAATGCTTCCCTATAAGGCCATGAGCCCATACTGTCTTGGTTTCTGTCACTGGATGAGAGCTTGAGGTTGCTTGACCCAGAGCGCTGCAGGCAAAGGCAATGGTATGTGAGACATGTTTGAAGTTCCTCTGGGATCTCTTTAATGAGAGCTTTAAAATGGATAGTGTGTGGAAATATTTGGTAGTTGACTACATCATCCCAGAGAAGCATGTTCCCATGTGAAAGTCAACGTTATTAGATGACTCCAGATTAAAACAAAATAAACTTCAGAATATTCATCAAGCAAAAATCCTGAGGGGTGAAGCAGCCCACATCCTCATCTTACCACTGGGAAAAAAATGATGTGACACTTGAAAAATAAATTTCTCATAATTTGACACTTAAATATACTTATTATACAAGTTGTGTAATCTTATGTGTCAAATCCAAAATAATGAAGAGCAATTGTGGTTTACAGACGACAGTAAGCAATTTTAACACTAGTTTTTCATCTTAAATTTGCCATAGTCATCAAGTCTTAAACTGACTGGAGTGATTCATTTCAGTGTTGTCATGAGCTTTATATGTGATGCTGGACCATCTCATACTGACCCGCTCTGTGTTTTGTTTCTGTCAGGGGTTCTGCCCAACTGCACTGGAGCTTTCCTTCTCAATCTGAGTCAAGGTGGAAGGTGGAGGAGTGTGACCCCAAGGTCCACTTCCACTGCAGCAAACTGACAATCAAACACCTGATCGTGAACGACACCGGCACGTACAGCTGTAAATACTCCCACGATGACCCAGACCACATCAGCTCTGTCTATGTCTATGTCAAAGGTGAGACTTTCCATGTGGTCCTTGTTATGGAAAATCTCCATCCTTCCAGTTTCTCCATTACAGTCCTCACATGGGAAATTGGTGGTAACTTGTTCTTTGACTAAATGCAAGACAATGAACTAATCAGGTGAACATAATGGGGAACAAGTAGAAGCCGATGCCATCTTTGTTGGATTTATAACACTGATATTGTCCCTCTAGCTGATTACATGTCAAGTAATTTGCCAGTGTGAGAAAAAAACAGAACGTGATGTTTTGAAATAAGAACAACAACTGGTTCTATAAACTGTTACGCTGATAAGGACTCTTTCTTTTGGACTTGTTTACTTTTTATCCACAAATTAGTTGCGCTACTTTACTTAAAAGTGCAGTGAGGTCAATGAAGTCTTTTGATAAAAAGATTTCCACAGGGCGATTGTAATGAGCCGACACCAACAGTGGGGTCTGGGGTGAATTGAGGCAACAAAAGGAGTGGCATTTAGTGTCTCCTAATAGCCCAGAAATGGTCAATGAGACGCCTGACATTTTCCTGCTTGATACAAGAACTGGAAGACATCCAGTCCTGTAGGAAAAGACGACTGCGTCAGCAAGAGATCAAAAGAGAGAAAGAAAGAAAGACAGAAGGAAAGAAAGCAACGTTTCACAATTGTGTGTGTGACTGCAGTTAATAGCTAAATACAGGAAGCTGATTATAATGTGCAGGTTTTCAGACTGTAATAGAAGTAGCCATGTAAAAAAACAGGGAGAAGGCTTCCAGGGGGCCCAGGATGTGAGATTAGAAGCAAGTTGTGTAAAATGAAAAATTTATTCTAGCTTTTACAGAGCCAAAAATAACAAACAGCGCATGATAGGCAATGACGAACATATGATGGCTGTTAATAAACATTCAGCGCTGCCTCTTTTTCATTCTACTCAAGGTGCTTCCAATCGCTTTCATTGTTTGCGATAGACTGAAGTAGCTCAGCTTTCCGTCAGAGAGAGAAAGAGAAAGAGAGAGGGAGAGAGGGGTGGGGGTTCCTCTGGTGCCTTGGCTTCTCCTGGAGGTGGAAAGGGGAGCGTGATTGCACGGGAAACACTGGTCATTGACTATGATTTCCTGCTTTGGCTACTGTTTCTCTAAGTTTCCCCTGAAGTGTCACACAGCACCAGTAACAGTAAAGGTATCACCACTGTAGCTCAAATAGAGATTGTGCAAGGGAACATCGGTGTAATTTTTGCATTTGTGTGTGTGTATATCAACACATATATTTTCTCCCAGATGTGCTTAATATGCAATTATTTGATATAATTGTTATAAATTCAGTGTAAATGATTAAATATAGTTGAACCCTTTGAAATATAATTTGAGGAGACTGGAAATAGTTTTAGACATTGCAGACCAAGCTAAGCATTCAATGCACTTTATCGCTCCTCCTGTGGCTGTGTGAGTGTGGCTCCTCGTCCGCCTGCTTCCTCTGGCTATCTAGCAGCCTGCTGCCCATGTTTAGTCTAACACGCTCCCTTCAAAGCCCTTCAAGTGTTTATTAGATCATTTTCCATGTTTGTTTTTCAAATAATAGTCCCTTTATCACACCAATACTGCCTGACCTCACACAAATCATGCACTATTTGTCTAGCCGTTAAGTTCCCACAGCAGTCGTGTGATGCCTGGCTGCTCAATAGGAGCAGACCACAAGCTCAATTGCTCTGTATGTGCTCTGTTGCCCTAGCCAAAGAGAATGAGCTGCTCAGAGAGATTTTATTTGATCTCTGTGTGGGTTGACCTAACATTGCTTTGATTCAGTTGCACTAGAAAGTACAGCTTGGGCGTGAAAATGTTTTATCCTGCTTACCTTTGAGCAACTGCTGTAAATTTGCTACAAATCATGGTCATCCAATGGGAAAAATAAATAGGGGCACATCTGCTGTGAAATGCAGTTTCTGACTGACTTTTTTTTTGTTTGTTTAATTGTTTTGTTTTTTGTTTGTTTCCAAATTTGTTCTCAGATCCTCTGCACCCATTTGTGAAACAGCATGATCCCATACCCTACATGGTGGGCATATACAGGCATGAAACCACCCTCGTGATCCCTTGCAGGACTTCCTCTCCTGACACCATTGTAACACTGAGAGGGGTTGGTATTAACATTAACAAATTTAATCATTGCATATTATCATATACCTATAAGGTTGTATAAAAATGCTTTGTGTTATTCATAGTAATGATATATGTATTATTGAAGTGATTAACTGTCAAGAATATTATAGGCCTTGCTGGACATGAATTCAATAAATCACAGATTGAGAGAGGTTGTCCATTGACGTCACAGTGGTGTCAAAGCATCCTCATGTCTGATGTTTTTTAAAAAATTCCATAATAAACACAGCCACTCTGTAGTTAAGGTGTCTTGTTGGTTCTCACACCCTTTGTGTGTTAAATTACTCTAGCGTACGGAAACAGACAGGGGACAGTGCCTACTCAGAGGGAAGCTCGGGGGCAGAAAAAGGAGTCATCCTGTCTCCTTCCTGTAAGAGCAGGAAGGTCCTCCAAGAGTGTTTTCTTAGAATAGATTCTCAGTCTAAATTTAGTTCCCTTTCTTTTGCAAACATCATGTGCAGGAAATGCAGTAAAAAAAAAAACAGTACACATTGTGTCCAATCAGAGAAAACAATAGGTAAATGATGATCTTGAGGATAATAATATTTGAAACAAGATATCAGATGACGATGTCACTGGAGAACAATCCCTCCTGTTCTTTGCATGATGATCTAGATCTAGAGTCTTGACTGACCATAGTCTTGCCAGTGCTAAACTGTGGTCAATCAAGAGTCTTCTCTGGTCCTTCATCATCATAAAGGCCACATTGACAGTTGCCCTTCCAGCAATAGAGGTGTGTACTGTTTTGTAGTCATGTTTACAGTCATAGGATTGACATATGACCGTTTGTCACAGTACCTATGAGGAACAAACACGTTTGGTTCAGATAGCACAGATAGTGGTTGTGCAACCTTGCTGTCATTCGGAAATCTATGGCATTACTCCTTCCTGCTTCCTTTCCTTCCTTCCTTTCACTCGTCTCCTCTCCCAGGTCAACATTTGGCATGAGAACAAACAGCAGACGTAGAATTTGGCTAGGCACGTACATCCCTTTCCGAGTCAACAGTGTTTCATGCTTTTTTGCATGGATGACTGGAGAGGTTACACTGCAAAAAAAAATGTAAAAACCAATTAGACCTTCCCTCTAATGGACAGTTGACTCCAGCTGAGTCGAGTAAAGCATGAGCTCCATATCAAATTAAGTTGGCCACCTTATACTTTCATGTTTTTGGCTCAGTGGTCTTTAAGGAGCAGATCAGCATCACCAAATATGAGCACTGACAGACCTCTGTGTACCTTTCTCCGGTTGTAGATGCCACATTTATCAGATGAGATTGTTGAAAACATGGAATGGGATCCTGCAGTGGGTTTCAGGATTCCTTATGGTCCCTACACCTTGTACAGTCTCCTCACCTGTGTCACCAAGGTCAACGGCCATGAGGTTGCATCCATGTACATTCCTCAGAGACTAAGTGAGTCTGCTGTTTTTCTGGTTAAGATTGAACACAAATTGAGATTAGCGCTGGCAATTTTTTATTTTCTGGTCTCGGCACAGTTCACGATCCCCTTGTATTTCTTGTGTTCATTTTACAGCTAATGTTCTTCAGGGAGTGAAGATCAACCCACCGCGCATCAGAGTGTTGGTGGGATCTACCCTCCACCTCAACTGTTCTGGGAACACCACTTATAATGGAAGGATCAACTTCACCTGGGAGTTTCCTAAGAGGGCTGTAAGTTAAGAATTTCTCACAGTGGCAGTGACAAATCCTCATACCATTCACAGTTTTCATGAAGGTACGGGCTCTGTGGAACTCATTGCTGTGGAGTCTAAGCATCTTCCAATTCTGTGCCTCTAGGAGAATCGCAATCATACTTTGTTAAAGAGCAAGGACAAGCCAGCTAACGTTACTGAGATGAGGAGCGCTATAACGGTACATAATATCACCATGGAGGACAGGGGTATGTACCGCTGCATAGCTGAGATCGAACCCGGGAAACAGATGACTGCCTCTGCCAGAGTCCATGTCTTTGGTGAGTCTGTTTTCGTTGAAATCAAGAAGTCAAGTCAAGAAGTTGAAATCTGGTAGTGTGTTTAAATAGTGTCTAGTGTCTTAAGTAGTGTATAGTTAGTGTCTAAATTTCACTTCATCAAGGTGTTGAGTGCAGACATGTCTGACATAATACCTCTCAAGTTACAGAATAGTCAGGGTTCCCTTTGAGTACCGCAGTTGCATCACAAAATCCCTCATAGCCAGATCTGGCACCATCAAGGAGGTCAAAAGGAAAATTATCTGTTAGCAAATAATGCCTAAATACGCAATAACCATCTTAGAAAAATGAAGATATCTGAAAAAGACTGTTGTAGCGGCAATTTAAGTGAATAGTCTAATAAAGTTAGGTTTAGGGTATTTGTCTCCAAATTCAGGTCACTGTGAGCGAACTAGCTGTCAGGATAATTTTGCAAAACAAGTGATATTTTGATTTCTAACACAAGTTTCTATACGTTAGCTATTGCACAAATCAGATACATTTCCAGTGCGTCTCTCGTGGTAGGGTGACCCGATAGTTTTGTTAGTTAACTAACAACTGACTGAGTATTACAAAATCAAAATACTGTAATACTGTGGTTGTGTACACCACTTTGTACTGAGATTCAAGCTGATTATAGTTTAGAAATTTGTTCCCATAATATAATTTGCATGTGGGAATGATGTTTTGATGGGGAGGATATGTGGTTCCTGTAGGGGGAGGGGCATCCCAGGCCCAGCCACAAAGGAGATATGCACACAGAGAACTACAGCTACAGTATCTGTGAGAATGTGTGTGTGTGTGTGTGTGTGTGTGTGTGTGTGTGTGTGTGTGTGTGTGTGTGTGTGTGTGTGTGTGTGTGCGTTCGTTCCAGTGTATGTGTTTATTATATGAGTTTAGGTGTGAGTATGCATTGGTGAACAAAAGCAAGACTTTGTTTCCAAGCTACATTGATCACTCTAATTAAATATTATTTACTGCATTATAGTTTTGCCCATAAAGAAAATTTCAAAGTAACGTTCAAAATTCAGTGAATGGGAAAACCAGTATTTTTTGTGTTTGTATGCCTGTTATTGACAATGCCATGATGCTTTAAGCCAATCAAAAACAGTATTTAAGACAACATAAAGAAGAAAATGGGGCAAATTTCACCCAAACACCACCGATGGGTTAATATCGCATAGATGCATAGATGCATATTTTTTGTACTATTAAGTTGGCTCAACTGTATCATCATGACTTTATTTAGGGTTGGGGTTCTTATTAAATTTGCATATTAATGTTTTTCTTCTTGATATACTTTGTTGTTTCAGAGCACCCATTCCTCAATGTTTCTTATAAGCCTGACCACTCTGGTCGGGTTGTTGTCCTTGAGGGTAGAAAGAGAGTGGTGTTGGAACCTCGGATCAATGCTGTGCCAGATCCTCTGCCAAATGAACCGAAACAGATTGAAACAATATGGTAAGTGACAGCTTACTCTAACGAGCATAGATTCTGTGTTCTTTGTAGGCCTGGTGATCAGGTGTCAAGTTTTTTCTGCATAACAGGATTCCCACTAGTCATGGAATTTCTGGAAAGTCATGGAATTTTGAAAAGTTTATTCCAGACAGGGAAAGTCAGAGGATTAAATAGATTCTTGGAATAAGTTATGGAATATTCTGGAATTTTGTCTGCCTTAATTTTATTTTTCAGTAACAAGTTATTAACCAAATATGTTCACTTCCCCCGTGCATTAATCTCTTTCAGGTATAAGGACGGTGAACCTATTAGGGGGAATTCCACCTGCTACAAGGTCTCTCGCTCCAGCTTGTCCATCACAAATGTCGTGGAGAAGCATGCGGGGGTCTTCACCGTAGCCCTGAGAGACAACAAGCACCACCTGTACAGGAACCTGAGCTACACTCTTGTAGTTCATGGTAAGCCATTAGTAGTAATTGCAGATCCTAAGGAAATTAAGCAATGCCCTGGCTTTGGACTGACACTGTAGCCTCCAGTCTCTGCAGCCCAGTGCGCTGGACGGCAGGTAGCAGCTCCAGTATGAGAGGAATTTCGGGGCTTGTTGATTCCAGGGCTGGATTGACGTAGCAGGGGCAGCTGTTGTTGATTATTGGGGCTCTTTTGAAGGGGCTTGGCGCAGTGTGTCTCCACTCTGCACGCATATTCTATCCACTCTAGACCCCCCTAGTCCCCAGCATTTATTTGCATCCTCACCATGTGTATATGCAGTTCAGCACATATAAACAGTTTTGTTCTGTGCATTATGTATACAGCCTGAGGAAAGAAAGGAACATGTAGATAATGCATTGTTATGATGGCTATGTCAAGAATACTGATAACTGTTAACACTGGAGGTCATAAATTTTGCAGGCTATGATAGTGTTTTACTTTCTTGGATGGAAACTTTGGTATAGTCTGCTTACTGTTAGAGAACAGCAAAGCAACACATATGTCGGTTACTTGAAGCTAACTATGGGGGAGCAAGAGCTATTCCTACTGCATTCTTTGCACATTATCTAGGAATCCCAATAGCGTGCCAAAAGTGTAAAAATCACCCCCCTTCTGGCTTGTATAAGCTTTATTTATGGTCCTTGACTGTCCCGCTCCACAAAACTTATTGGATTGACAAAAAAATAAAAAGCACAGACACAAACAAACAAACGGAAGAGATTCCTGGTATCAATTAGGGAACTATTTAAAATCATTCATCAGTTGTTTGAAGTTGTCACTGTACTCCTTATAGGAATATGTTCTGTGTGATGGATATGTGTGTATGTGGGGGGGGCATGTCAGTGTGTATCTTCGAGCACTCAAACCGGGGAGAATGGTTAAGCGGTGTGAAACAACTCCTTCTGAGGTGGCACAGGGATTTTTGTCTGTTGTTGATTACAGAGCTGCTCTGCTCTCCCACATGGTTGATCCACTGACCTGGGCATGATCCACATCTAGGTCAGAGGCAGGGTCACTCTTTAACCTACGGCTTCAGGCTAGCCAATCACCCTGACATTCCTCGCCAATGTGGTATCTAAAGGACAACTGGTGTCACTGGCACCTTTTCATGGCTATCCATCATGATCGTCGTCCCTCATTATAAAGACATTATGAGATTCCGCAGTTAGAAGGGTTGGAATTACTGATCGTTAATCTAACCACGCTCTCTCTGTCTCTCTCTCTCTCTCTGTGTGTCTGTGTGTATTTACATGCATCGGCCTCCCACAGTGAAGCCAACTATTTTGGAGTTGGAACTTGGTACTGTCGATGTGCAGCCCTACATGTCTGGCAGGCAGCACCAGCTAACCTGCACCACCTACGGCGTGCCCATGCCTAAGGTCACCTGGTTCTGGCAGCCGTGCCACACAGATCCCACACATACTCAGTGAGTCACCATCTTGCTATGTTCAAAACAACAGACTGTTTGAAGTCGATATTCTGCATTTTCGTTTTGAACTTCCTTCTGTATTGAAAAATGAAAGTGATATTAAGAGAAAGTTATGTGGAACACACATTTTATGGCTCTAAATTGTCCTGAATCTAGTCTCTCAAAATAGTTTATTTTCTAGATCTGAATGTAAAATTTAAATCTAAAATTGAAAGAGACCACTTTGGTTATGAATCCCAAACATAATGTGCTGCAAAATTAATCATGATAAATCTTTGAAAAGTGCATGGTTATGTTGCAGGGTAAACACTGAAATACTGCTACAATATTAGAACTGTACACACTGACAGTGTTGGGTCCAGAGCCACCAGCCCAGCCCAGGGATCCCGCTACTAAACCAGACCTACATTCACTAGATTGACTCTGGCCCAGAATCAGGCACATTAATCAAAGAGATACAGCCCTAGAGATCTGCCTTCTCGTTTGTGGTCAGTGGCTCTCCAGGCTGAAGGGGAGACAGGAAGGAGATATATTAATCTCAGACTCCCTGAGCTGTTATAGAGTCAAACAGAACTGAGTGTATGAATGACTGTGCATGAATACCGGCCTGTTAGTGAACCCACAAACAAGATGAACATTCCCTGAGATCCTGGATCATCAATGACAGCAGGAGACCTGCAAGTCGTAAGATCAGGAAAACAATGGGCCATTACCCTTGGGTTATCAGGGCCCAACACTGCAGGCAAAAACAACACTGTGGACCAGAGCACAATGAAGGGACTAAAATGTGTTGCATGTTAGGCGGTCTGACTTGACAAGTGCTTGTGTTCATTATGTATAAAAGTGGTGTAAAAAAAACACTTGTGTTTGCCAAATTTGTGACAGAAATAATAGTGGAGGGTTAGTTGTGTCAAAGTGACTCTTTCAGCAGGCCTAAAGATAATCAGGCCTGGCACTAGCAACAGTGGCCCATAAATGCTTGAGCTGTGGTGGGCTTGTTTTTTACCAGCTAATGAGACAGAGGAACAGCCACAGCTTGGTGGGAGGCCAATTGTGGCCAATTGTTTGTTTTATACAGTTCTGACCCCTTAAACTACCTGTCACTGTAAATCCAACATATGGCCCTTCAGGATCATATCTGATCTAAATCTTAGAGACTTTGGAAGGGAGAGTAAACATAGAGCCTGGGGAAGGTGAGTAAAACTTGTTATAGGGGATGTGAAATAAGGCTGATAGGTGTGGGCGGCAGAACTGTGGGGTTCTGTCTTTATCAGCAGGTTGAGAAGTTATCAACTGTCTCTTGTTGACCTGCCAAGGTCCAGGGATCAGCCTTATCTCCTCTGGCCAGAGCGTGAGGGGGGTTTCCTGTACGAGGTGACGCACAGCACAGCCCTTCCTGTCACGCTGCTGTTTCCTCCAGTGCCTCTCCTCTCATCAGGCTGATTGTTCCCCACCACAGGCGGCGAAGA